>CM041640.1:46194525-46217068 GCA_023333625.1 Bothriochloa decipiens | reverse complement strand
TCAAGGATGCTTTTACAAAGGACACAAGGACACAAGGACCATGTGCTATTGCAGCACACACACACAGGGACTTATCCATCAATCCGGTCGGGTGAAAGTAAGGTACTGAAGTGCACCTGCGAGACTCCGGTATGCCGTAGGGTCTGCCACTGAGTTGCCCTCAGCCTCTGACAGCTTGCCCTGTGTGTCAACTGGAGTGGAGCAGGGCTTGCAGTTAGTCATCCCAGCTCGCTCCAGGATATTAAGAGTGTACTGCCGCTGGTGAAGAAGAAGACCGGTGGGACGAGGCTCAACAGTGACCCCGAGGAAGTGGTGGAGCACACCAAGATCCTTCACAGGAAACTCCTGCTGAAGAGAGCTGATGACGCGGCTGATTAGTGACGAACTGGAGGCTGTGAGGACAATGTCATCAACGTAGAGCAGCAGGTAGGCAGTCTCAGCTCCACGGTGATAGATAAACAAAGACGTATCTGACTTGGCCTCCACAAAGCCCAGTGTCACCAGGAAGGCAGCAAACCGAGAGTGCCACGCCCGAGGGGCCTGCTTGAGGCCGTAAAGAGACTTGTTGAGCCCGCAAACCATGTCAGGACGAGAAGAGTCAACAAATCCCGCCGGTTGACTGCAGTAGACTGTCTCAGTGAGATTCCCGTGTAGGAAGGCATTCTTGACATCCAGCTGATGCACTGGCCAGGCAGCAGAAAAGAGCGTGGTATGGCGTGGGAGCTGGGCAGGCAGCAGAAGGAAGACGGTTAAGGAGGTAGGTGGAGGTGTGAATGAAGACTCTCTGCCTAGAAGCGAGCAGGAAGGGACGTCTGGAACAGAAGGGTGCGCATGATGTCGTTTGTGGTGCGAATCATGCGCTCAGCCTTGCCGTTCTGGGAGGAGGTATAAGGGCAAGACATACACAATTGGACACCGTGAGAGAGGAAGAAGGCACGAGAGGTGGAGTTATCGAACTCACGACCATTGTCACATTGGACGACCTTGATGGTAATGCCGAATTGAGTAGAGACCCAGGCGAAAAATTGGAGAATAGTGGGAAAGGCCTCAGACTTTGCACGCAAGGAAAAGTCCACGAATAATGAGAGAAATCATCAATCACCACCAAATAGTATTTATACCCAGAAATACTCATGACAGGAGATGTCCATAGGTCGCAATGTACAAGGTCAAAAACATGAGCCGCATGCGAAGAAGAAGTGTAAAAAGGAAGGCGAACATGGCGGCCCAGCTGGCACGCATGACACAAGTGCTCATCGTGAGCTCGAGTACAATGAATGTCGGAGCTACGACTAAGCTACATCAGAGCATCACGTCCAGGATGGCCGAGACGGCGGTGCCAAGTAGTGGAGGAAGGCGTGGCGGCGAAAGCAGCTGACAAAGGAGCCGGCGATGAAGAGGAAGAAGACGCCGGAAACCGAAGGGTGTAAAGGGGCCCCGAGCTGTCACATCGGAGCAGAGGACGCCGGGTAGCCAAATCCTTCACAGTAAGATCAGAAGAGTCAAACTCAACAGAACAGGAATTGTCAGCTGTAAAACGGCGAATAGAAAGAAGGTTGTGGACCATAGAAGGAGCAACAAGAACATCAGGAAGACGAAACGAGCCATGAGCGCTGGCGGCACCCACGGATGTGACAGGAAGACACGATCCATTTGCGACCATGATGGACAAAGGAAGAGAGGAAGGAGGGCGAACAGAAGAGAGTATACCGGGGTCGGGTGTGGTGTGGTAAGTAGCTCTAGAGTCAGCGACCCACTCTGGCCCAACAGGAGGTGTCACGGCCACGGTGCTGTAGGAGTTGGCCAAGGCCGCCGGGTCCCAACCGACCGGCCCGGGCGAGGCACCGGGAGGTGGAGCCCACGTGGATGTAGAGTAGGCGCCGGGAGGTGCCACCCATGGGGTCACTGAGTGGAACCCCGGAGGAGCACCAGCGAACATGGCCGCCGGCGGGCGAGGCTCACCACCGGGAACCGGGAAAGGCCACATGGAGATGCGCCCCGACCACGGGTGGTGGAAGGTGGGCCAGGGTGCACCCCGCGGAGGCGTCGGCGCCGGTGTGTTCCCGCGGCCACCACTGCCACCACCGCCACGGCCTCCTCTGCGGCGACGGCGGCCACCACCGCCACCGCCACCACGGCCCCTCCACCCCCGCTCGGCCCAGGAGGAGGAGGAACACGAAGAGACGACGGCGAAGGAGTGGACGGACGCGGTGGAGGAGTAGCAGCAAGAGCAGTCGAGGAAGACGAGGATCCCGACGCGGAGACCGCCATCGCCTGAACTCCCTGCTAGAGCTCCTCCATGACAAGGTCGTCACGGACCTGCAGGAAGGTGGGGAACGGTCGCTGGCGAGTGATCCACGTCTGGAGGTGAGTGTAGCGGTCGCTGAGCCCGCGGAGGACGTTGAGGACCAGGATACGGTCCTCCACGGGCCAGCCAAGGTCGCCAAGAGAGTCCGCCATGCCCTTCATCTTGCGGCAGAAGTCGCTGACGGAGAGGTCGCCCTAGACAAAGGTGCGGAAGCTCGCATTGAGACGGAGAGCCTGGGCCTCGGCGTTGCCCAGAAACTGGCGCTCGAGCGCCAGCCAGGCCCCGCGAGCGTTCGGAGTGTTGCGGACGAGGTCGTGTAGGTCCAGGGAGATCGTCCCCAGGATCCAGGAGAGGACGATGCTGTCGAGACGCAGCAACGAGGCGGTCGGGACCGCGCCCACGGCGTCGAGGAGGACGTGGCCGTCGAGGGCGTAGCGGCGGAGGGTGAGGAGGACCAAGTCCGCCAGCGGGCGTAGGAGGGCGACTCCGGCTCGAGGACGACCTGGACCAAGAGCCGGATGTTCTGGACACCCCCCGGCCTGGTAGTGAAGCTGGGCCACGATCGGGTCGACCGGGTCGTGCCAGAGGGCCGCGGTGGTGGACGTGCGGTGACCCGCTCCAGCCCCTGCTCCCACCGAGCCGGAGGAGGTGACCCCGCCGTTGTGGGAGGCAGGAGAGGCGAGGAGCTGCTCCGCATCGGCGATCTGCTTGGCCAGGACGTCGGCCGCATCGCGCTCGCGCTCCCAAGCGAGGGCGGCCTCCGGGGACGAGTCTGCCCTGCCGCGTACTCAGCCTGGGCAGCAGCGAGGGCGGTGGTAAGGGCGGACGCGGGCCGTGTCGCGGTGAGCGGCGGGGGAGGTGGAGCGGGGAAAGGAGCACCCCCGGTCCCAGCACCCACCACCAGGTAGGAGACGAGGTCCACGGCGGCATGCCGTAGGGGTAGGCAGCAGCCGCGTTCACCAAGGTGCCTGCGTTCACTAGGGTGCCCGCGTCCTCTGTGGTGGCGTCCCTGGAGCCAGAGCCACCCCCGGTGTCTGTGGGTTTGGCATCAGAAGGGAGGTCGGTGGCGTCCTCGGTGCCACCAGCACCCGGCAGATGGCCTCCAGCCCCCGCATCCGCGTCCCCCTCCACCCCCGTGGCCGCTGCCATGAGCAGAGGCGCGCCACTAGGAGCAGAGGGCTGGGGCGCGCCGTAGCCGGGAGGAGGGGGCAGGGCTGCGCCGCTGCTCGCGCCGGGAGGGGGCGGCCGGGCCGCGCCGCTGCTCGCGCCGGCGGCGGCGCTTGGACAAGGCAGGACGGCGGCGGCGGAGCGACCCGCGCCTGCGCCAGGGCCCCACGCGCCGGCAGCGGCGCTCGAACGAGGCAGGGCGGCGGCGGCGGCCGTTTGCGCCCAAGTCGGGCCGCCGGAGAGAGGGGAAAGGAGGAGAAGTAAGAGGGAGGTGGGGGAGGAGGAGGGGGCCGACCTGCCATGGCTCAGTGGCGGCGGCGGCGGCTCGCCTGCCGGCGGCAGAGCAGGAGAGGGGCGGCGGCTGGTGGGAAGAAGGGAAGGAAAACCTAGGCTGATACCCATGCTATTATGGACTGAATTCCATACTCTATTCCTCAGCCCAATAGGGTATATGTGTTACATGTACATGGGCCTCATGGGCCTTAACTCTATACTCTAACAATAACATTTGAGGTGGCCTTTACGCAATTCTTTCTCAATAGTAAACGTTACAATATGCTTCCTTATAAGCCTTTCCGCAAGTCTTTCTCAATAGTAAACGTTAAAAGCTTCCTTATAGTGTAACCACAATATAATTTCCTTTTATATAAATTTAATCTAAAATATAAACAGTGTAACCACAAGATAAAATCTGAACTGAGGATAGTTTGTTTATCTCAGTCAGATGGTAGCTATACTCTGAAATGATCGGTCATATCAGGCTGAACTGAAACTAAATTGTCTTTGCTCAGGTCACTTGAGGACAACAACTTGACAGGTTCTGTTCCATCTAATATCTGGCAAAATATTGATCTAAGTGGAAATAGAAGTCTTATATTGTAAGACCTTCAAATTGTCAATCCTTATCTTTTTTTTCTAGAACAAGGTAATTATAGTCTAATTCTCTGATGAATATTTGCAGGGATTTCCAGAACAATACTCTCAACAATCTGTCAACTCCTCTTTCACCGCCTGCGAATGTTACCATCCTGTATGCATTGCTATTCAATATCTTTCTTGTTATTCAGAAAATACTGATTCGAGAGATGTTATGTTATCACTGTCGATCTGATAATCTTGGCTAAAGAAGAGCTGATGCCAACATATATATTTTCTGGTAGCTTCAGAAGTACTGTAAATTCCATTAAGTCTAACAATGACATGTGCAACATCTTTTGTTTGAATATCAGAACATATCAGCA
The DNA here is from genome assembly GCA_023333625.1 of Bothriochloa decipiens. Taxonomy (NCBI): domain Eukaryota; kingdom Viridiplantae; phylum Streptophyta; class Magnoliopsida; order Poales; family Poaceae; genus Bothriochloa; species Bothriochloa decipiens. The sequence goes on along the minus strand of CM041640.1, from coordinate 46,212,352 downwards.
TATAAGGAGATTACCTTTGTAGTCATCCATCTTGTGTCTCAGTTTATGGGATACTCAGATTATTTTTTTTTTCAATGCTTAATTGTTCCAAGAAATTGCTTATTAAATTGATTGATACCTGTGATTTTACTCTGCTTTCCATTTGATGCTCCCATAAGTGAAGGTCAATACCTAACCTTTCCAGGAGAGCTCGAGTCCAAAATAATTGGTGGTTCAATTTGAAACTGAGTTGAGGTGCTATTGGTTGTTGCATGTTAGAATAACATTAAATTTGTGCCTTACATGGGCTGTTACAGATATTTTGTACCACTTGGGAAAAGAAATTCATATTTTTAATGTAAACGTGACCAGTTGGCCATCTGGTGTCAGAACGTATTTGATCTGTTTGTTTGTATTGCTAATTGACACAAGGTTAAGCGAAATCAAGTAAAACATGGTTTCATTTTTCCTTTTAAGTAGTAGTACCTCCTATCCATACAATCCTGTACCTCCTATCCATACAATCCCTTTTGTATGATATTCGCATGTGGCTATTTTCTACTGTATTTATTTTCTCTCGCAAAAGGGGTTGCTTGATGAATAGGTCTTATAATTATAATATGATGATGTAGGATCTCAAGTCTCATGCATGTTTGAGAGAGAGAAAATTATCATGATGTAGACTATAATTTTCTTGATTTTAATTAAAATACTAACGATTACTTTTACCCATTATTATTTGGAAAAGAAAATGTTGTTCGCGTCAAAAACTCAAAACCTGGAGAGCATATTCTATAGAACCTGTACTTTTTACTTGTGCAGCTATATTTGCAGGACCTGATTTTTTTTCTTGTCATGTTTAGATTATATGGAAACCCAGTGTGCACCCGACAAAACCAACTGAATATTTCTCAGTATTGTCAATCAGCAACAGTTGTTGTACCTGTATCTGGAGGTTCCGCAGATAACAGTACACTTTGTCAACCATGCAACCTTCCTTTCGAAAGAATACCACTGTCACCAATACCATGCATATGTGCTGTTCCAGTGTATGTGGATTACCGGCTTAAGAGTCCTGGGTTCTGGAATTTCATTCCATATGAATCCCAATTCCAACAGTACTTATCATCTGGGCTTTCATTGTCGTTATACCAATTAGAAGTTTCTACTATCATGTGGGAAGAAGGCCCAAGACTAAGGATGGACCTGAAACTATTTCCAAATAACACTCCCTATTTCAATGCAAGTGAGGTGTTGAGGCTTAATGGTATGTTCACAGGTTGGCAGATTCCAGACTCTGATATATTTGGTCCCTATGAACTTCTCAGCTTCAACCGAGGGTGGTACAACAGCAGTATGATATCTTTTTCTCACATCTTTTATTTTGTTTCTGTATTGTCCATTTATCGGAGGACTCTATTAGAGCATTTATGAGTTTCTACTATGATGAGGGTGCCTTATGTAGTCAAACTTGAATCTGGCCAGTATCTGTGAGAAACATATGTGACAATTAACTGATGTCACTTGGTGATAGTGGGCAAGTTCAAGTTATAAAAAGATGTATATAATAGTAGGTCCTATCTACTCTTGTGTTAGCTTCTTAGCTGCTACTTCACATTGGTAACAACGGTGAACGTGCTACAGTCACAGCATGTGGATATTGAACCTGGGTTAAACCTTTTAAAATATTTGGAGGTTTACAAATTTTTTATTAATATTATAGAAATATTTTATAAAAACCTTCAGGTATGAGCCTAAAAGTTACAATCAGAATATTGACATTTTGGGATTGAATATGTGGAATGTGGTATGATACTGACATGATGCTGTTGGTCAAACATGCCTGCAGAAGTTTATGTTATGGAAAATTTCAGCAACCTATGTTTTCTGCATATTCTAGAAGATCCATTTAAATTTCCATAACTGTAGCAAGTCTAGAAGATAGAGGGCTCACCTGTTCTCATGCTATGTTTCCAGTATTACCACGGGGTACAAAGTCCGGTCTGAGTACAGGTGCCATTGTTGGGATAGTGATGGCAGCATTTGCTGCAGCTGCCATTCTTTCATCCCTCGTTACTATCATCATATTGCGGAGACGTTCAAGAAATTCTTCTGCAAAGAAACGCTCTGGTAAACCCTCCATCTCTACTTTCTATGTTCTTATAAACAGTTAAAACTTAGAAAGTTCGCATTTTTTCTGAAAATTGTAAGATGTTCTAACTGCCCTCCTCTGGATTCATTCATTTACTATTTTATTAGTAAAGGACTTACTCTGCATATAACAATATGTCAATATCATTTCCATATAAGTTATGTGCTGTCCAAATGACAAGGTTTTATTGTCGTTGTAGCGAAAAGAATTTCAATGAAAATTGCTGGTGTAAAAGACTTCACTTTTGATGAATTGTCACAATGTACACATGACTTCAATGATTCAACACTAATTGGCCAAGGAGGGTATGGCAAGGTATACAGAGGTGTGTTGGCTGATGGAACGGTAGTAGCAATAAAGCGAGCACAGCAAGGGTCTCTTCAGGGTTCAAAGGAATTCTTCACAGAGATAGAATTGCTATCGAGGCTGCATCACCGTAATCTAGTCTCTTTGCTTGGTTATTGTGATGAGGAAGATGAACAGGTAGTCCTTTCAAAACTTTTTTTCCTTGTTTTCCCCCCTGAAGAAAAATTTTAAACTCAATTTCATATTGGTGATTATTCAATTAATTGCTTCTTTTGAACTGAGTTATGGAAAAGTTGACATACATATTTGGTGGTTCTACTTGTGGAAGGGAACATAAATGCATGTTTCTGCTATCATCCTATTTCTTGTAGAGCAATTCAATGAAGTGTTTATCGCTTAGTTAACAAGTGTTCCTTGTTGGTAGGTACTATGTGTTTATTTTGTGTATAACTTTCTTGTTGGTTTCCCATCTTCTTGGAAATCTCAAATGAAGTTACTAGCAGGTATACCTTCCATTCAACATTACTGTAAAGTAGCCTGACACTGCTAAGCCTATATTGCAGATGCTGGTATATGAGTATATGCCCAATGGAAATCTACGTGATCATCTTTCAGGTTAGTCCTTATTCATTGCCACTGTAATAAGAACTTTAAAATTTAACTGTAGTGATGCAATTGAACCCAACAAATAAAATCGTAAAAGTACCACAAACACAAATGCTATGTTTCTGTCACATGTGATTTTTGCATCCAAGCAGTTTTCCCATCTGTATTTAATCTTTATTTTGCTATGGTGACATATAAAATCACATTGTTCATCCTGACATTCAGATGGAAAATGTAATGAAACTACGAATTTGTGCGTCTTTATTATGGATCATTGTGCATTCATATTACCCTGTTCAAAAGTCATGCTACCAAATTATAAAAAAAAAAATGTTTCATGAATACATGTCATCTTGCAGAACACCATAATAATATCTGACCTTTTTTGCTTTCCTTTTTGTGGACTAAGACAGTTCACCTTCATTCCTGCACTATTAGTTACGATATGCTGCCTTTCTGACCTGACAAGTTTCATGAACGTCTACCTGTGTGCAGCTAGAGCTAAGGTGCCTCTAGATTTCCCCATGAGGCTACGGATCGCGCTGGGATCATCACGTGGGATCCTGTATTTGCACACAGAAGCAGATCCTCCAATATATCATCGTGACATCAAAGCTAGCAATATTTTACTGGACTCGAAGTTTGTTGCAAAGGTTGCTGATTTCGGTCTCTCGCGTCTTGCTCCGCTGCCAGAAACAGAGGGGAGTGCCCCTGGCCATGTCTCCACTGTCGTAAAAGGCACCCCGGTAAATAGGCTACACCATACCCCTAAAGTGCTTCCTGAGATATGTATGCTGAAAGTGAAACACACCTACATCACGACAAACACATGTTCCTCTCTTGATTTTTGTAGGGTTATCTCGACCCAGAGTATTTCCTCACTCATAAGCTCACGGACAAGAGCGACGTGTACAGCCTCGGTGTTGTGTTTCTGGAATTGCTGACTGGGATGCAGCCAATTTCTCATGGAAGGAATATAGTTAGAGAGGTTTTGGCAGCCAATCAGTCAGGGATGATATTCTCGGTGGTCGATAACCGGATGGGCTCATACCCTGCTAAGTGCGTGGAGAAGTTTTCTGCGCTGGCGCTGCGGTGTTGCCAGGACGAGACCGACTCGAGGCCATCAATGGTGGAAGTGGTTCGGGAGCTAGAGATGATATGGCGCATGACGCCAGGGACAGAGAATGTAGCATCGTCAGAGTCTGGCGTCCTTGGAATGGGCTCGAGCAGCAGCAATACCACCAGCACACCCACAGCATCGGGCTCGCGGATGGCTTCTTCGGATGATCACTATATTTCGTCCATGGAGGTCTCTGGTAGCAACCTGCTCAGCAGCGTTATGCCTAGCATCAATCCGCGCTGACCAGCAGGCGCATTGTATGCATTTGTATGTTGATATTGCTACCGATAGTAAAGATGACATGGATCTCTCGTGTATAATATAGTGTTTTGCTGTGCTTAATGACCCCCGTGGCTTTCACCATGTGCATATCTGCGTCGAATTTAGAGAAAAAAAAGTTCAGGCTAGTTATTTTTTGTTCTAGTAGTATATATATGTAAGAAAAGTCAGGCTGAGATTCCTTAACTGGTCAAGTCTTCATTTCTGTCGTGTGTGGGCTTAGGGCAAGTTATGAACTAGGCCTTTTGGCCCAACTCAGCTAGTTTCACCGTTGAACTTTTCCTCCATTTCATTTCTAAACACTCTACTTTCCCCTCCTGAGACTGCCAAACTTGCACTAGTATTTCTAATTCTAATAAAGTTCTAGACATTCCAACTCGCATTCTTCCAATTAACCTACCAAAAACAGGAAACTGGGAACAATACATGTAGCGAAGACATTGTATGAGACCGTGCACAACGATAGAGTGAAACACAGGTGTTAAGTGTCACCATAATGGCGCTGTATCAGGTGGAAACCGGAGGAAACTTTGGATCAGGGCCATACTATACTCATCCGACGGATAGAAACAGAGTTCGGTTACTTTTGCACTTAAACGCCTGCCAGCCCAATACTAATCACGTTTCTTTGCAAATCGCCCCTCCAAACCCCTGCTGAACATAACGCGCCGCCGCCGCCATGGCCTCCGACGCGCGCGGGCCCCTGTGCACGAGCCGGTGAAGAAGAACGTGGACGATTGATGCGTGGAGGGCTGGAGCTGGTGGCCGCTGTTTCTATTCTGAACTCGCAAGCACTAGAGCAACATCGATGTCTGTCAGAATTGAATTTGATCATAGCAGAATTCAGTATAGACACGATTCAGTCTGAATTACAACCGTGGCGTGCTTGGGAGTTCAGGGTGGGCTATCAGGCCGGTGCCATACTGCCAAGAGTCGGAAAACTAGCAGCATGGAACCTCCTTCCTGTGACCTTTGGCTCCTCTAGGTCGGGATCGCGCTCTTGGGCCCCGCCAGCCGCTTCCCCGTCGCGTGGCAGTTCAACCTCCGGGGCTTCGACCCCGCTCGCCGCCCATAGGCGCCGGCGTCCGTCGCCCTTCTCCGCGCGCAGGGATGGAATTCGCCACCATGAACGACTTCGACATCACGCCCGACGACTTCACCGTCGGCTTCCACCACAGCGGCCTCGCCTGCAGACAGCTCAAAGGGGCCGCACGCGTCGGAGGCCATGGCGGCGGCGCGTTCTGTTCGCGAGAAGCGGAACAGACGGCCTCCGATCCTGTGGTGGTTTGGACTTGGAGGGGCGATTTTCAAAGAACGTGATTAGTATTGGGCTGGCGGGCGTTTAAGCGCAAAAGTAACCGAACTCTGCTTCTATCGGTCGGATGAGTACTGCATGGCCCTGATCAAAAGTTTCTAAGTTTGCACCAGGCCTCCGGTTTCCACCTGATACAGCGCCTATTAATACCGTACGTAGCCATCCCTATGAGAACGATAACGAGTAGACAAATAGCCGAATGGCAAACGGGTTCCCATCGTCGTTAATAACCAAAATAAAAACACAAATGTAACACCAGCGCCATCTAGTATCAGATTTCCCATCCAGTTCTTTGCCGGGAAATATGATATTCTTGCTGAATCTTACTTATATGCAAGTTTGTTCAGTTCTGTTCACCTTCATATGCAGGCAACATGTACTCCGTGATTTTTCGGATACTAGCAGCACTATTTTTACGGGCTCTCACTGTCTCATAGTAGGCATTCAGGCAAATGTCCTTGTCGATCTTGCCTTTATATTTATGGGCATCCCTCACAAACATCTTCACCTAAACATCTGAAAGAAAATATGCTTCCGCCATTAAATGAATGCCAAGTTTCCATGAAATGGAACACATTTTACAATTATTAAAGTTTACCTCTGCCTCAGATATAGTTCTTTCTGCAGGGTGACATAAGATCTTCAGAGCCGTCACGAGTTTCATCAAGTCCCAGTCTTCAGAGTCGATGCCAGACAAATCCTTGAGGTTTGCACCAGCCATCCGCAAGGGTTTAAGTGTTTCTCATCACAGAATTCTCAATCAACTAAGATGCATGCCATCTTAATAATATGCACGTTAACCTGGGTACAAGAGAGCATTCCTTCGTCACTCATAAAAGGAAATAATATGTAAATATTTTTTTTCTATATTGTATCGAAAGCTTTAGGAACGGACAGTTAAGAATCCAAGTGCACATTGCACAAACAATCAGATACTGTAACACTAAATGACCAGGATGCGTACAGCATGTAGCACTTTATGTCAACATTAAGGAAGGCAATTTGTGGATTTGACATCAAAGCCATAACGATTCAGAAGCATCTTCAGTCCTTGGCTCATCAGGATGCGGTCCTCGTTTCTGAACTTCACTTTTTTTTTCTTGGGGTACTAAAAAATGCATGAGATTCTGCAAACCCCACATCACCTCCATCACAATTTCATCGAACAAGCACGGTATACCGTGAAAGAAATGGCAGCAAAAATTGGGGCCAAGGTTATTCACAAACATAAGCAATCAAAAGCAAACATGGGCCCACCGCAATAACAAATGCCCTACAATATATACAATCCACCTCGATAGGATGTCACATAATCATAATGAAAGTTGGTTGTCTAATGGCCATCATACCTAGAATCAAAAGTTTTCCATCCATGTGCGCAACACAATCATATAACATACTCAATAGTAAGCTTCCGAGGATTCGTGACATTAACTAATACTCGTATGCATAATGCCGATCTTGGGTTTTGAACCCAATTAATGTTGAGGTCTCTTTTAAATAATAGGACAGACTTCATTATTCAATATTCTTAATGTTTTCTTGTTTGTCTTTTGCATTGATATTTGTATATATACTCCCTCCGTATAGGTTCAGGACAGCGTCACGGTCTCAAAAACACAGCTTTAGCCTTTTGTTTTTATAAAAATATTTATGAAAAAAGTGCTATATATATTTTTTTATGAAAGTATTTTTCAAGACAAATCTATCCATATAATTTTAACATTTGTAAACTTAACAACTTAAAAGTTATTGATGATTTATATTCTCAATGCTTGATCTAAATTTTATCCAAAACGACTTTCTTTACCAGTACGGAGGAAGTAGTTAGAAATATATGACGCGCTTAGTATTACTATGACTAAGAGAGCAAATGATGGGTTTTTTCCTTCTATTTTCTAGTCGACAATGTGTAAGGGCCTGTTTGAAACGAAGGAATGAAAAACACATAAATAATAGGGATCAATGATTAGAACAAGTTGGCAAAATAGAGGAATCGAAAAACACAGTAAAGTGGGTAACAGAGTGTTTGGATTGCAAGAACCAAAGGCACAGTAACTCGTCTTTTTTCTTTGAGAACATATAGTAGTAATCACAGGTTGTGCTGAATGCCTGAATCCAGTGGACAAAGAAGACATGGTCCCACTTGCAACTCACGCTTTGCCTTTTCGTTGCTTTAATCATGACTTGTTATGCCAGGGCTTCCATCGGCTTCATGTGTTTCTCTCGGACTTCGTGAAAACTTTGAATCAGACCGGATGTTTTGGTTCCTCCATTTTGCAAGTGAAAGGGAAATTTTCCTCTAGAATGGTAGGACTCAATCCTTTGATCCAAACGCTATATGACGTCGTCAAGGCAAATGAATTGGCTTCCCGTGAAATTCCTTCACCTATCCTCCGTTCCAAACAAGGCCTAAACAAATATTGATAGCTAAAAGTTTCATAGTAAAAGTCAAAGTTCTCACTAATAGTTTATGGAAGAATAATCATCCAAACTATAACAACAATTAATTTAGTGTAAAATCAGACCTTGCGATGCCAACACCACGTGGACAAGATGACTCTAGGGCACCCACAACGATAAGAGTTAGTTACCAACTTTAAGCTAACATCTCCAATAGTGTTAACCTCTAGCAATGACTATTAGGTCCACGTGATACTTTCACGTATTTTTGGATGTGTGTATAAGCGTAGCTTTTGATAAGTGCTAATTCTCTCTCTCTCTCTCTTTTTTATTAAATATGAAAAAATGCTTAGAGCTAAGGAAGAAGGCAGTAATTAAAAAAGAGAATATCTGGGCTTAACTTAGCTATCATGAAACACATCAAAGTGATACTACTTTGGGAACTGGTTTGATGTTTGACTTTCACCTTGCCTGTGGTCATAGTTTTTTTCATCGGAGTATACTAGCTCTCAGCTCTGAATCGAGATCTGGATCTGCCCTTGAGACTGGGATTGGGGATGATGGACGTGCATCGGTGCTACACAAAGAGTGAGTGCAGGAGGCCTTTTGCGTTGCATTGGCTCTTGTTGTCCAGCCAAAGCCAACCACCCCCACGCGCTACTACGCTCTGCTACCCGACTGACTCACAGACCAAATCCCACCACCGCGAGCGCCCGCCGCCGGCGAGACGGGAGAGCATGGCGACGGCCTCTTCCTTCACCGCCATCTTCTTCAGCAGCGCCTTCGCCGCCTGCTTCGCAGAGGTACCGTCCGCCCCTCCGCATTCTTTAATTTCTTTTTTTCCCCCTAGCTTCCCTCGCGCATCACATCGCATCCACCCGTCTGGGATGCGAAGTCGGAGGCAGCCAAATTGGGACGACTCCCTTCCCTTCTTAATACCACCCACCAGTGAGTAGAGTAGTGACTAGTGACTAGTGCTCGTAGTACCTCCTCTGCTTTGTCCTTTGTTTGAGCCTTTGAGGCTAACCAAATTAAAAAGAGGAACTTGTTTGGCTTGCAAGTGCCGTGCAGCGTGCTATCTATCTTTTATTTTGCGACTTAGCAATTAATTAGTTGGGCTACTTGCTGGGCCAACTATAGATAGTAGTACATGCCATTGCCTTCAAAGAAAAATATGAAGATCTTTTATTTAATTTCAGCCAAAATGGATCTCTGTCACTGTGTCAACAATTCGGCTTTGGAGTCAGCTTTGATTTATCAATGAATATAATCAGGTGTGCACCATTCCTTTGGACACAGCCAAAGTGCGACTCCAGCTGCAAAGGAAGACGCAGCTGCCGGCGCTACCTGCTGCAGCAGCTGCTGCTGGTGGAGGAATGCTAGCCACGATCATGTGCATCGCTAGGGAGGAAGGGGTTGCCGTGCTCTGGAAAGGCGTCGTCCCTGGCCTTCACCGACAGTTCCTCTACGGTGGCCTCCGCATCGGCTTGTATGAGCCTGTCTGTGCTCCTCCACATTCTTTCACTTGTCTCCTCATCCAATTCAATGTGACTTCCTTTTCCTCACAACAACAAAGGGAATATCCCTTCTCTTCACTTGCAGGCCAAGGCTTTCTTTGTCGGTGCTGCTGCTGTGGGTGATGTCAGTTTACTAGGCAAGATTCTTTCTGCGCTTACCACAGGTTTGTGGTACATTCTGCTCCCTCCGCTCCAGCTTAAAATAACTAAACTTATTTCAGATTGCAGCACAGCAAACTTATCCCTTATCTGCCAGACTGTCACACACAATTTGCTCTGTAGTATACTATTTCAATGCAGCATAAATCATGTGAACCATAACATCTGTCTGTTCATCTTTCCTGCATTTGCATAGCTAAACATGGCTTCCTTTGTTCAACCGAGTTTATCCTGTCAAAATGTGGTCTTCTCCTTTTAACGGCGTACCTACAAACCAGGTTGATTCACATTCAGGCATCAAGCTAACTCTGTTAACGTTGAGAACCATATACACTCTAAATGTGGAATTGTGGATGCACAATAAATCGTCGGAACCTTGCATCTATTTTTTTAATTATTATTTTAAATCATTCCACTTGTTTACTATTCATATCCAAAACTTCTCTTGATTCATGTCTGGTTTGTCCTATGCACAAGTTTTTTTATTTCTGTTTTTAGCATCGGAGTTAATAAATCAGGTCGGGTCACTTAAAAGGGTCAGGCTTGGCAATGGGGCGAACCATACATTGCTAAATGGTCTTTTTTTGGGTCTATTTTCAGGTGTCATAGCAATTTTTGTGGCAAATCCAACTGATCTTGTCAAAGTTAGGTTGCAAGCTGATGGAAAGGCTAACACTGTCAAGAGGAGTTATTCTGGAGCCCTTAATGCATATGCTACAATAATCAGACAGGTTACTTCAACAATCATGGGCAATAAGTTTAGATGATTATTCCTGTTTTTTTTCTCATGGTCTTTAAATCTTTCATGCTTCCAGGAAGGTATTGGAGCTCTGTGGACTGGTCTTGGTCCAAATGTCGCACGCAATGCCATAATTAATGCTGCTGAGTTGGCCAGCTACGATCAGTTCAAACAGGTACCTGTTGACTCTCTTTTGTCTTGTGGTGGCCGTCACATTTCATTATCATTGTTCATTCCTTTGTTCTGTTCATGCAGATGTTTCTAAAAGTTCCTGGGTTTACTGATAACGTTTTTACCCATCTTTTAGCTGGACTTGGTGCTGGTTTTTTCGCTGTTTGCATTGGCTCTCCAGTGGATGTGGTATGCTCTGCAAATTCTGGATATGCAAACTACCAAGTTCCCAGTTGCAATATGTGTTTAGCTCACTCTGAACCCTGCCTTGATTTTCACAAATTCGATTACCATGACTTCTGTTTAGGTGAAATCAAGAATGATGGGTGATTCAACATACAGAAGTACTCTTGATTGTTTTGCCAAGACACTAAAGAATGATGTATGAAATCCTTTCCCTGTTTTTTCTGAATTGCTTCTGCTTATTGCTCTATTATACCACAATCCTTTCGCACTTGTTGCAACAATTAGATGTCATTCCACTTGGGTCTTTGTTGGCAAGCTCATATGTGTGTGCATCCAGTATGCCAATGTTAGAGTAAATGGGAATAGTAACTGCATTGTCTAACCATGTGAGGTGTTAGTCCTAAGTACTCCATATAATCATCCTATGAGGCCCAATGCAATATATCCAATATTCCACCAATTCTATTCTCCTTCAGTCAATATCCATCTAACCTGGACCCTTGTCACTTTAAACTTATTCCATATTCCAATGTACAGCTTTGACCATTAATCAGCTGAAAAATCAGTTACAGGTCACTACACAAATGACTGTCACAATATTATAAGTATAACCCACTCCTATTTTATGCTGCAATTTATATTTTGAGCTTTAGAATTCAGCCTTTGAAGGTTTTTTGAACCAGGAAAATGGCAGGGGAAGCCCCCAAAAAAAAGGCGTACCCAGTGCCGTAGGCTCCCGCACTGCGGGGTCTGGGGAAGGAAAAATAGCTAGCAGCCATCCCTGCACAAATGTGCAGAGGCTGGAGCTTGAACCCTGGACCTCTTGGTCACAGACGGTAAAGCTCTACCGCTTGCACCAAGGGAAGCCCCCACTGTTAGATTTTATTGATTTTATTAGAACATAAAAACAAACACTGAGCCAAACCAATGGAAAAACACTTCAGCAAAGCCCAAGCAGGGCAAGGAGAAAAACAGAGAACCACTAAACACAAGAATCAACCCAAGAGAGAAAAACATATAGTTTTTTTTTTCAGAAATCCTATACGCTTGAAGTCGAGCTTCATCTTTGAGAGATCTTCTCCAGGAAGAGAAGGAAGGAGGTCCTCTCATAAAAATGAGGTTATTGCGCTGCTTCCAGATTAACCTCTGAAGTTGCCAAGAACATTGCTAGGTTTTCATGATTGAGGCCTGGAATTACAATGCTCAGGAAATGTGCATACAGTTGGGTCATAATCTAAATAAGGAATACTATTATCTATTTACACAAATCTTTTAAGGTCCAAAAGCAAATCTCTTAGGACTTATCATGCTTGAGTTTGTCAACATGTGCATGAAGCGATTATGTCAATGTTAATTGGGGGGCATGACTTTGAGGGATTGATGGAGAGAATTAATGTTCAAAGGAGTTGTTTCCCCACCCCCATCTGAGACCCCTTTTTTCCCTGCAGTATCTTGGTTCTTCAAAGATTTGTTGAGAAATTCCAAAGTGCGAACATCATTAGTACTCCTGATACTCGCAATGTTATGTTCTAATTCATCATTGGCAATGAAAATGGTGGATATCAAATTAAACTTGTAACAATTGTATGGAATTCTTCCAAGGTAGAAACTGGAAACACTGCAAGTTTTGTGTTTCCGTTCTATGTGTTTCAAACTGCACTCCAAATTCTCTTGGCTTCTGCTCATGGATAGGCTAAATACTAGAAGCATCCTTAGGAGAAAAAAACACAAATTGGAGGGAAATAGCTACAACTGTGTTCTCTGCAGCAATAATGTTGAGGAAACTGCTCATCATCTGTTTTTCAGTTGCCCCTTAAGCCAGGAATGTTGGCAGCACTTAGGAATCCACTGGAACCTTCAAAGTGAATTCTTTCAAATGATGATACAATCAAAACAGCAGCACCAAAATCCCTTCTTCATGGAGACCTTTATCATTGCTGCTTGGCATATTTGGAAGCAGATAAACAACTTCATATTTGACAGAGGCCGGCCTTCTTTCTCTTCTTGGAAAAACCTTTTCTGTAAAGAGGCCAATCTTCAAGTTTTTAGAATGAGGGATGACAAACGTGCAGCTTTTCTCCTCTGTTTAGATCTTCTATCTTAGACCTCCCTAGCTTTGGGCCTGCAGTTCCCTTCCTTCTGTGGCTATCTCAGCCCTCCGGCTTGTTGGCTTCTGTGGCTATCTCAGCCCTCCGGCTGGTTGGTTTGTTGTATATTCTCTCTCTTTGTACAGGTTTCTGTTTATTTTTTAAATACAAATAAAATCCTATAGTGGGGGCTTACCCTGCTGTGCTTCCCATTCAAAAAAAAAAAAGCAAGGGAAACTGACTGTGGGAAGCTGGTAAAAATGGCTTAAAAAACTATGCGGTTCCAAACATGGCCTAGTTATTAGGAAGGGCACCATCTATTAATCCAACTACATTATGTGACGAACCATGGTCTCCAGGATTTGTCTTGACAGAAGTGAGTCTACATTTCTTATAAAACTCTTGCAATAGAAGACAAGGCTTCTTTTGAACTCTTAGTTCCCTAGGCTTGCCTTATCTACTGGCTCATCAAAATCGGTTCTGTTTATAAACTTATTTATGGAATCTGTCTAAATTATGTCTAGTTTGATGGTATTCACATTTTTCATTCAGTTTGATAGAGGTTGAGTTGGTGGTTACTTTTTCTGCTTATTTACTTGTTCTGATCATAATATTTCTTGCTGTGTATAATTTATTTATTTAGGAGCTATTTTTTATGCTGGCAAAACTTCCTGATTAAGCTAGGAAAAACTAATTTCTTAGGTTGGTGTACATTTTTCAGCATGCTACAATATTCCTATTAACCATAGCTCTTTTCCTTGTTGATCTAGTTTTGGATGATACAGATGCATTGTTGTTGTGGAGTGGGTTTTTCTATCCGCTAATTTAGAATAGAATGTGGTCTCATGTGTTATGCAGAAAATTATCACCAATGAAGCATAACCGTTGGTTATTTTCCACAGGGACCTGGTGCTTTCTACAAGGGATTCATTGCAAACTTTTGTCGGATTGGGTCATGGAATGTGATAATGTTCTTAACTCTGGAGCAGGTAACAGAATGAGCACGCCTTTCATTCAGGGGTTGTTTTTTTATTCTGTTTATATTTAGTGAATAATAATAAATTCGTAGTCTAATTACTAAATGCCTAAATTTTTGTACAATTATGGAAGTTACAAGTTGGCTGATTTTTTTTCTATTCCTCTTGATGAATTTAAAAGGTTAGAAGATTCTTTATATGAGGTTCACGCCTGCACTGCAAGTAGGGTGGGACAAGTGGATGATGATATATATGAGCTGGCATATATAATACATAGTTGCAAGATTATTGAAGCTACATGTTTTAATGTTGTCAACCGACAGCAGCCTTATGCCATACTGCCACTTAGATTACATAGGACAATACGTTCTCATGTTGTGTTTTTTTCTACTCTAACCATGTTGTAATCTTGTATCACAGATTGATTATAAAGACCACTGTGTTGGTATATTTTAGAGAGCGTCACTGTTCATTGCAAGTAGGTTGCAGTAACACTTATGAAGTTTATGCATTCAGATTCATATCATATATATGCTTAGAAATTGAAGAATGATGATGCGCCCACATGATGAAATCCATGCAGGGGTATATACGGTCAAAGGAGGAGCAAATATAATATTAATACAATGTAACAAGTAATATTAGATCAGAAAATGTTAATCTGGTGAAAGATATCTGAGTTTTTTTATTTTGTTATTACATCACATAATTGAAAGATTTATCCCAAAAAAATAACTTGTAGGTGTCTTTTGTCAGTAGTGGGCTCATATCTCAGTGACTGAGTTAGAGAAACTCCTTCGCCAGGGTAAACTATGGGCAGGCTTATCAATCGAGGGTGGCTTAATTATGAGGGGGATTTGATTAGAGATATGATAAGATGAGCTGCTATTATAATATAATATAATTATGTTGACAACGTTTTTCGGCACGTGTCAATAAGGACCGGAGACTGGACTAATCGGCAAGGATTGCCGATGAGAGCTAGGGGATCATTGCCGATGAAGCTAAAAAATTGTTAAGGATCGTTGCCGATGAGACGAAAAAGCTATTGCCGATGAAATAGGCAGGAAGACTACAAGGTTGTTGCCGACGCCAAGAATGTGCCGATGAAGGGATAACTTCATCATGACGGAAGCGGACAGAGGGTCGGCGACACAGAGCTTACGATTTTTGTATTATAGTTTAAGTCCAACTCCTATACGAGTTTTATTGCTTTTTCTTAAAGAAATAGAGTTCGTATAAGGAATTAGTTTGTTTCTTCTTTATTTGAGCTTTGCGTATTAAATTAGGACTCCTTGATTAGTAGAGTATAAATATATACCGGAGGGCATTGTAATGGATATCAAGCATCAATAAACAAATCTACTTTTTATTTTACCTTTACCAGTACTTTACTTTTCGATGACTTTGTCAAGTACCTTTTCTTTTTCAACGAGTTCTTTCAAGAATCGACGGGTTGCATCAACTTGATCTCCGGCGACCTTGCAAGTTCCGCGTCTACCGAGCACGATTCAGGCTTTGACGTCCGGACGGATCGCTGTCGTCTCGTCTGATCTGTTCAACAGTTATCGAATACCTTCTGAGCTTTGACGTCCGGGCGTATCGCTGTCGTCTCGTTCGGATTTTATTCAAATTTATCATCCTTGTCGATTAACAGGTCAAATCGACTGGCACGCTTCGGATATCGATTTTGGGTATTAGCCCGGTGTGTTTGCAGATAGAATTTTGCATCAACACATCTTTTGGCACGCTCGGTGGGACCAAGTCAACAGATCTATCATGAAGAATCCTGCTGATATCAATCCAGAGAACATCATCGAGATATCAGAGTCAGATCTCAAGGAGGATCAGAAGCTAGCCATGGAAAAAGCTATGGAGGATTACGGGCAGCTCTGCTTGAAGTCTTTTAGCAAGAATAGGGGCGGAGAAGTCATCCAGAAGCAAGATCTGTCGTTGTCTCGGCAGGTAACCTTTGACTCCAACCCTGGTAAATTACAGGAGATGGTTAATTCTGCATTAAATCAAGCTTTGATCAACCACTCCACCGTGCTGTCCAATACTGTTTACAATGCTGTTGTGCAAACATTAAGAGAAGGACAAGCACCAGGATATGTTGGGCCGGCATATCATCACCTGGGATCGGCATCTATCAGTACTCCATCGGCAACTCCAGCCGTTGAGAGTATGGAAGCGCCTACTCCTCCAGTTATATCAGGACCATCTATCATTGAAGCCACGCTGATAGGATCAGATCTAACGTCTCAGGAGAGGCCTAGTACTCAGTTGAGCACAGATCTATCGACATCGGCAATATCAGGTCCTTCAGGTCAACACAGTCAGGTTGCTGCTAATTGGTGAGGATACGGGATGCCTCCAGGTCCATCTACTGCCAACTCTGGACTGCCTCAAGTGCATGATGTAGCAGGAAAGGGTCCAATGACATCGGCTACTCCAATTCGGCCGATGGCTCAAGTGTCATATTATTCTACTGCACCTCCTGCTATACAGCCATTGTCAATGGGATTCTACGCGCCTCCGCAACAGATATCTTATGCGAATCCATTGACTAATCCTCCACCAGTTCAACAGAGAGTTTCCACTGCAGAACAGCCCATAGTGCCATTCGTATCTCAATCTGGGTTATCTGCAATTCAGGGCAATTATGCTGGCCATCATCCACCCATACAAGAGCATCAATTGTCTACAGGCTATCAGCCATCGGCAAGTCAGGTGCCGATGAGTTATAATCTCAATTGGTCAGGGCAAGCGTCAGTTCAGCAATCTGCTATTCCGCCAAGTTACCAGACAATAGGGACTCAGCAATATAGTTCACAAGCAACTTTCCAAGATCAAACAACGGCAAAACAGCCGATGAACTCTACTTCATAGATTAGTGCCGTAAATATGCCGATTCCTCCAAGCCAAGTGCCACAGGGGTATGTAGAAGCATGTCAGCCAACGCCTCCAGTGGAGATTCAGCCAGTGCATCGGCAAGATCGGGATGCACTCTTAACCGATAAGATCGCAGAAGTGATGAAAGAGCAGTTTGGGATTCAGCCCAAGATTAATACTTACTCTTATCGGACTCCCTACCCTTCAGCTTATGATTCAATTCCTTTCCCGAATCGGTACAAGGTGCCAGATTTCACCAAGTTTTCTGGGCAAGATGATACGTCAACGATGGAGCACGTCAACCGATTCATCATCCAGTGCGGGGAGGCAGCGAACAGGGATGAGCTGAGGATCCGTTTATTCTTGTCCTCTTTGTCTGGATCAACATTCACGTGGTTTATCTCATTACCACCGAACTCTATTCTTACTTGGGCCAATCTAGAAAGACAATTCCATAAATACTTCTTTGCTGGTGTCCATGAGAAGAAGCTTACCGATTTGATGAAGTTAAGACAACGAAGCGATGAATCGGTGGAGAGTTTTATGCAAAGGGTACGAGACATGAAGAACAGATGCTACAGCCTAGTGCTTGATGATTGCCAGTTAGCTGGTTTGGCTTTCCAGGGTCTGTTGCCGCATCTCAGGGACAAATACGATTCTCAGGAGTTTGAAAGCTTAAGCCATATTATGCAGAGGATCTCTGATCAAAGTGCTCAAGCTCCAGAACATAGGAAGAGCTGGAACAAGAAGGTGTCCTTTGTAGAAGAGGCAGAGGAATCAGACTCATATGAAGAACCAACTATCGGCCTGGCTGAGTGGGTAAAGGGTAAGAAGCCTATATCTTGTCCTTTTGGTCAGAAAGAGCCAGAGAAATTCACGTTCGACATCACAAAGGCCGATAAAATATTTGATCTGCTACTTCAAGAGGGCCAAATCAAG
>CM041640.1:46117154-46194515 GCA_023333625.1 Bothriochloa decipiens | reverse complement strand
AATCTGGGAGAATCAAATTCGATAACTATAAAGCTCAGAGGCCGATGAAGATTGATCAACATCCTTTTTCAGCAAACATAGTGGATGCCGTAAGCAAGACCAAAGTATTAACATCGGCAAGCGCTAAAAGGAGAGCATCGGTGGATCCTAGAAATCAAGCAACTGCCGATGACTTAAAGGGGAAAGAGATAGTTGAAGAAAACAGTAGTTCCAGAAGACCTCCTAGACCAACTTCGTACAGAATTTCAGGTGACCGCTATCGACATCGGCAAGAGGAGTTGCGTCGGGAAGAATGGCTTCGGCATAAAAATCATTGGAGATGCCCTTTCTTCATCTACTGCTGGGAAGAAGGCATTAAATTGCCTACTGTTGATAGCTGCCCCGAGTGCAATGGTTATGATCAAGCCGATCGGACAGAAAGAAGATCGCGCTATGGTAATCGAAGCGAATACATTGATAAGCCGATCAGAGAGAGAGCATCGGTACATGATCGGCTGGGGGGCAGAACCAGTGTACATGAAAGGCTGAGCAAGCATGACGACTGTTTACCGATGAACCGAGAGGAGCTCGAGGAGATTGCCAATGCAAGAGTTCCTGATGAGGCAGTACTATGTAGGGATCCCAATATAGATTGCCCAGGTTCAAATACAAAACTGTATCAGCCCATCTGGAAGACAAAGCTTCCTCAATGGTGCCCTGAAGGTCTGACAAAGACTCAAAAGAGGAAGATGCAACGGGAGCACAAAGGAGACAACCCCCGTGAGGCAAAGTCTCAAGTATGGCGGCCGAAGCATAAAGATGAAGGCCCATCGGCAGATGTTAACATGGTTTTCATGTTGCCGATGGAATTTCGAGCACTTGCCGATGAGGAGGAAGAGAGAGTTCTTTCAGAACAAGTGGCTCAGCTGATCTTGGATCCGATGATGACCGTCTTTGAGAAGCCTACAGATGATGAGAGACAACATCTTAAAGCTTTATTTGTCAAGGGCAGAGTTGATGGGCAGCCAGTGTCAAAAATACTCATAGATGGAGGGGCTGCGATTAACATCATGCCATATGCCGTGTTTCGGAGGCTCGGGAAAGGAGATCAAGATCTAGCTAAGACAGACATGAAGCTCAAGGACTTTGAAGGGAACATATCACCGGTCAAGGGAGCGCTGTGCACTGAGCTGACCATCGGCAGTAAGACATTGCCGACTACTTTCTTTATCATCAGTGGCAAAGGTGCTTATAATCTGCTGTTAGGAAGAGATTGGATTCATGCTAATTGTTGCATTCCTTCTACGATGCACCAATGTCTCGTGCAGTGGGTTAAAGATAAAGTTGAGGTGGTTCCTGGTGATTCATCTTATATAATTGCATCAGCAGAATCAGGAACTTATGAGCGGTCCAAGTGCATATCGAGAGAAGCATGAGATTCGGAGTTCCTTACGATTGCCGATTATGAGCTGCCACCGATCCAAGCAGTCGGTTCTGAAGATGAGTTGTAAATGGATAGGTTTGCCGATGACAGAAACTGGGCCATGGGTTTACATCGGCAGATGACTTAGTTGAAGTAGATATCGGTAATGCCGATAGACCAAGGTCGACTTTTGTTAGCGCTAAGTTAGATCTCCAGAGCAGAGAGCAGTTGATTGCTTTATTGAAAGAATATAAGGATTGTTTTGCTTGGGATTATATAGAGATGCCTGGGTTAGATCGATCTATTATTGAACATCGGCTACCTATCAAGCAAGGATATCGGCCACATCAGCAGCCCGCACGCCAATGCAATCCTAAAGTGCTACCTGACATTAAGGCCGAAATAACAAGGCTGATTGAAGCAAAGTTCATCCGACAATGCCGATATGCTGAATGAATTTCTAATGTGGTTCCTGTCTACAAGAAGAATGGAAAACTTCATGTCTATATTGATTTCAGGAATCTTAACAAAGCTACACCGATGGATGGCTACCCGATGCCCGTTGCTGATTTATTAATTGATGCTGCTGCTGGACATCGGATTATTAGCTTCATGGATGGGAACGTCGGATATAATCAAATCTTTATGGCCGAAGAAGATATCTCCAAGACTGCCTTCAGATGTCCAGGTCATGTGGGGTTATTTGAATGGATAGTCATGACTTTTGGTTTAAAGAATGCCGGTGCTACTTATCAGAGAGCAATGAATTATATTTTTCATGAGTACATCGGCACATTAGTTGAAATTTATATAGATGATGTGGTGGTTAAGTCTAGAGACTTCGAGAATCATCTGGCTGATTTGCGGAAAATATTGGAGTGCACAAGAAAACATGGGTTGAAGATGAATCCTAACAAGTGTGCATTTGGTGTATCGGCAGGACAATTCTTAGGCTTCATGGTGCATCAGAGGGGTATTGAAATTAGCAGGAAGTCCATTGATGCCATCAACAAAGTGATTGCTCCTACCGATAAGACTGAGCTACAATCCCTGATCGGGAAGATCAATTTTATTCGAAGATTCATATCTAATTTATCAGGAAGAATCAAAGCTTTCAGTCCGTTATTGAAGCTGAAGGCCGATCAGGAATTCATATGGGGAGAAGGACAGCAGCTGGCTTTAGAAGAAATTAAAAAGTATTTGGTGAATCCACCGGTGCTAGTTCCACCCCAACACGGGGAGCCCTTCAGGTTGTATCTGTCAAGTGATGATGAAGTCATTGGGTCACCTCTAATCCAAGAATATGAAGGGAAAGAACATGCAATCTATTACCTGAGCAGAAGATTGGTAGATGCTGAGACCAGGTATTCGGCCATTGAAAAGTTATGTTTATGCTTATATTTCTCCTATGTTAAATTAAGGCATTATCTGTTAACGGCCAAATGCATAGTTATATGCAAAGACGATGTGGTCAAATATATGCTGTCGATGCCAATTCTAAGTGGAAGAATCGGCAAGTGGATTTTAGCGTTATTAGAGTTTGATCTGCGGTATGAATCAGCTAAAGCAGTCAAGGGGCAAGTCATGGCTGATTTTGTTACTCAGCACTGCGGCGCGATGAATTCTTTGGAGATTGCTCCGTGGACACTCTTCTTTGATGGTTCTACGTGTGGAGAAGGAGCAGGCATTGGCATTGTGTTGATATCACCGCAGAGGAAGAAATATGAATTCTCATTGCCGATTGCAATCACATCGACAAACAATCAGGCTGAGTATCAGGCTGTGTTGAAAGGTTTGGAATTACTCAGGGAAGTCCTTGCCGATGCTGTTGAAATCTTCGGTGATTCGATGCTGATCATTAATCAACTAGCTGGGGTATATGAATGTCGAAGTGAGGTTTTAATCTCATATTACGAGAGATGTCAACAATTATTGAAGGAATTTAAAGATTTTCTCCTTGAACATATCTCCAGATTGCATAATAAAGAGGCTAATCGGTTAGCGCAACATGCTTCGGGGTATCAGCCAATCCGCGAAGTGTTGACATCGGCAACTAATGCCGATGACTGGAGGAAGAAAATTACCGATTACTTAAAAGATCCATCTAGGAAAGTCGAGAGATGTGTAAGATTTCAGGCTACTAAGTATGTGCTCCTTGGTGATGAACTATATTATCGGACAATGGATGGAATTTTGCTCAAGTGTCTTGGCGAAGAAGAATCAAAGAATTTAATGGGCGAAATCCATGAAGGAGTATGTGGGGCACATCAATCAGCTTTCAAGATGAAGTGGATGATCAGGAGAAATGGATATTACTGGCCGACGATACTCGAAGATTGCTTCAAGTATTTCAGAGGGTGTCAGGAGTGTCAGAAATTCAGCAACGTTCAAAGAGTGCCTGCATCGGCAATGAATCCTATCATTAAACCGTGGCCATTTCGAGGATGGGCTATTGATCTCATCGGTCAGATATATCCACCATCAAGCAAGGGGCATAAATTCATACTTGTCGCTACCGATTACTTTACAAAGTGGGTCGAAGCAATTCTTCTGAAGAATGTGACATCGGCAAACATGATTGATTTTGTAAAGAAGCATATTGTGTATCGGTTCGGTATTCCTCAAACTATTATGACCGATCAGGGAACTATGTTCACGTTAGGGGAGTTTGATAGATTTGTCGATGAGATGGGGATCAAGGTCTTAAATTCCTTGCCTTATTATGCTCAAGCCAATGGCCAAGCCGAAGCCTCTAACAAAGGGATTATTAAACTCATTAAGCGCAGGATTAAGGAAAATCCAAGAAGGTGGCACACGGTTCTGAACGAAGCTTTATGGTCGTATCGGATGGCATGCCATGGTACTACTAAAGTGTCGCCTTATCAGTTGGTATATGGACATGATGCAGTTTTGCCTTGAGAGATCAAGACTGGTTCAAGGCGGATATTTTATCAAGATCAGCTGTTGACCGATGACTACAGTACACTCATGAAAGATGAGTTGGAAGATTTGGCAAGTCATCGGCTGAAGGCTTTAGTCAGCATCGAAGAGAACAAGAAGAGAGTTACTAGGTGGTATGACAAGAAAGTGAAGATGAAGAAATTTGCCGATGGCGATCTAGTCTGAAAATTGATCTTACCGATGGGGACTAAGAGTGCAAAGTTCGGTAAATGGTCTCCTAATTGAAAAGGTCCTTATCGCATCAATCGGTCCGTTCCTGGTAATGCATATATCCTAGAGACTCTCGAAGGGGAAGTATTTCCAAGAGCATTGAACGGTAAATATCTGAAGAAATATTATCCTAGTATTTGAATAGACACTTGAAGGAACAGGATTTCCACTACAGCGCGCGCAACCCTCGAGGAAAAGTTCAAAACGGCTTGGGTAATCATGACCTGGAGGAAATTTCGGTGCATAAAGTACTTTATACTCCGAAATTGGGGGGCATGTGTTGACACCATTTTTTGGCACGTGTCAATAAGGACCGGAGACTGGACTAATCAGCAAGGATTGCCGATGAGAGCTAGGGGATCATTGCCGATGAAGCTAAAAAATTGTTAAGGATCGTTGCCGATGAGACGAAAAAGCTATTGCCGATGAGATAGGCAGGAAGACTAGAAGGTTGTTGCCGACGCCAGGGATGTGCCGATGAAGGGATAACTTCATCATGACGGAAGCGGACAGAGGGTCGGCGACACGGAGCTTACGATTTTTGTATTATAGTTTAAGTCCAACTCCTATACGAGTTTCATTGCTTTTTCTTAAAGAAATAGAGTTCGTATAAGGAATTAGTTTGTTTCTTCTTTATTTGAGCTTTGCGTATTAAATTAGGACTCCTTGATTAGTAGAGTATAAATATATGCCGGAGGGCATTGTAATGGATATCCAAGCATCAATAAACAAATCTACTTTTTATTTTACCTTTACCAGTACTTTACTTTTTGACGACTTCGTCAAGTACCTTTTCTTTTTCAACGAGTTCTTTCAAGAATCGATGGGCTGCATCAACTTGATCTCTGGCGACCTTGCAAGTTCCGCGTCTACCGAGCACGATTCAGGCTTTGACGTCCGGGTGTGTCGCTGTCGTCTCATCTGATCTGTTCAACAGTTATCGAATACCTTCTGAGCTTTGACGTCCGGGCGTATCGCTGTCGTCTCGTTCGGATTTTATTCAAATTTATCATCCTTGTCGATTAACAGGTCAAATCGACTGGCACGTTTCGGATATCGATTTTGGGTATTAGCCCGGTGTGTTTGCAGATAGAATTTTGCATCAACAAATTACAAAGACTAAGTAGATGATATTTGCAAAACAATGAAGTCTGCGTATATAAATTTTGAAGGTCAATATCTATTCACGAAGAATAGAAGATTTTAAAGTATGCATGACTACTAAGATTAAAGTGTTGTACTACTTTATGACTACCAAGATTAATTGTTGTATTACTTCATGACTACTAAGATTAAGTGTTGTACTACTTTATGGTTACTAAGATTTAGTGTTGTACTACTTTTCCCTGTGTCAGTTTTTACATTAAGGATTCTCATAAGATTTTTAATGGAGCGACATGTATAATTCAATTTGCAAATATAATGTACTATTTTCTTTAAGAACCACTTTTTTCTCATTAGGTTTCGGATAGAGTTTTAAATGAGACATTTTATAAAACATATATATAGTACAGTAATCGCACAAAGATATTGTTTGTAAAACATATGGACTCCAGCCAGGAAGGAAAAAGCGCAACATGAACCATAATCTTAGTCCATTCTTTACATAGGCTCTTATTAAACTCTTACACCTTATTCAAACTCTATGTAGAAGCTCTATGTTAAAATAATCAATGTCCAAATAGTAAAGAATAGTTCCTCCTACATTTGTGCCTTTCTGTTTCTATACTTATATGAATTGCGTTGATCATGAGACAAAAACGAAAATATGCTAACAGTCAGCAACATGTTTAATAGTAACAATCACCATCCAATCAAAATGGATGTCAAGACTTCTATTAGACCTTTCTAAAGATCACGAACGCCAAGCCATTTATTTTCTAGCATTCTATTTTCAAACGAACCATAATTTGTATGTGCTAACGCTTTATCAGGGAATTTGAAAATATAGTTTGAGCTGAGCTGCACGTGTTAGTGTATTGTCTAATAGAATTTAACTGACACACAATAACAGCAAGTTTTCGTGGTGTAGTTGGTTATCACGTCAGTCTAACACACTGAAGGTCTCCGGTTCGAGTCCGGGCGAAAACAGATTTACCTTTTTTTTTTTTTGGTCTGTACCGTGCTCTCTTCTTGTATGTATTATAGATGATTGGGCCCAACAAGGGCCTGTTCTCCATGTTTGGTAGGCTGAACAGATGATTGGACCAGGCTTTTCTCAAAAAAAAAAAGATGATTGGACCAGGCCCGCACGCCAACTGAAGGCCAAGCAATTGGGCCTGCTCTCTTGCCGCTTCATCCGTGGACCCGCAGTCAATATTATACTGACTCAGTGCTTCAACTTGTGCCTTTATTTGAGTGGGGAAAAATGTGGCTTTGTTTTTTTTGTTTTAAGGACTAGTTAAGTGCCCGTGCGTTGCTACAGGTTTAAATTTTGTTAATGCATGTTTTGGAGGGCTTGAAGCATAATACATCATACAAATACAATATTCTTTTATACAAGTACAAGATTGAGAAGCAAATTGTCTATCTTGTTTGGTAAATCTACGATTATCTTGTTTGAGTAGCTTGTGGGCCTATGAAAGCCACAATTATATCCTAAAAATAATACAAATAGAGCAGCTTGTCCATGGTGACATATTTGTTCCTTCTTATCATACTCCGATTGTAAGTTCATCCTCCTAAGTTGTTGAAGAATGATCACATTGTTGCAACCACACAGGGACGGAGATGATAGTCATATGTATTCAAGAATGATACCCACACAAAAATTATTTGGGTGCTCCAGTCATGCATTCCATGGCACAAGAACCATCCCTCTGAAAGCACATGATGGCATGACTAATCATTCACTTGTGAGAAAAAAAAAAGAAATCTCATTACACAACATGTTTCAGTAGTATTACAAGAGAAAATGTCGACGCCATAACAGACTCAGTGAAAAAACAATCTGGTTTCAGTCTTAATATGGAAGGAAATGAGAGGAATACGGAGGAGGGAAGTTAATACCAAGCAGGATCGGAGGATGTATGACTAAAGATGAGCCTGCACTATGCTTTAGGTGGCAGATTGTCGAGGAAGTAGCAGGCCAATGCGTCAGTGTTACCGGAGATCATGATGAATTCTGCCAGCAACTCAACACCCCATCGCCACTGGATCAGGACTCGCCCTTCTCCTTGGCAGCTGATGGGCCCCAACCTCCTCCATGGATCCAGCTATCCTTGATTGCTTTACCCTACCATTCTTTAACTACCAAGGATCAAACTGCTACAAGAATTACAGGAATATAACGTGACCGCTGGTGCAGAGAAAAAAATAAATTAGTTCTTTGTGATGCTCTTCTAAAATGGCTGCAAAGATGGGTCAAATGACCCGAGTACCATCTAAATATCAATCCTAGTACAGACCTCCAAAATACTTAATAGTAGTAGTGAGCACCCGTCAAGAAAATAGAAATTTCAGTATATATCTAGCTATCTTAGTTTTGCACTACTGAATGATTCCTCCACATGATGCTGATCACCTAAGCAGGGACGCATAAAAAAAGAAAAGCAATTGATGTTGATATTCATAGACCAGCTAGGCTATATTACTTGATCAATATAAAGGATCAAACTAAAGCTTTAGTTGCTCCATGTGACTTGTCATCTCTAGATTAAGCCTTGTGTCCTTTCTCAAACGAATATTTACCATTTTCACATTAGCATACAGGAAGAGCCTGATGGTCATCCTGGTTATAAGAGATACTCCCTGGTTCCTTTTTTGTGAGCTCATGACCATGTTCTGCTGCTGCTGCCAACTAAGCTAACGATTACCGCTTCAGCTTCTCTGACTGAAAGATATGCACAAAAAAAGCAAATGTGCTGAATAAAGACTTAGGAACCAACAATCACCAGTTCTAGAGTGAAGGCACTTCATAGTCGGTATAGCATATGAGCTATCAAAAAGGAGAACTATAGCACGCCAATTGCATAACGATCAGAGAGTAGTACAGTTTGTACTGAACAAACTAATACTACAAAGTAGCAGAATAATAGTACAAGGTTACGAGCACTAACCAATAAGGTCACCTCTGTAGGGCCAAGCCAATTTGTAGGTACGTTCCCTTGCTACCACAATGTATTCAGGAAAATAGCTCCAGCCCAATTTAGGGGCATATTTACGGTTACCCTGCCAATTATGGATTCTTGAAATAGGATATTTATTTCCTGTCAACTCTAACCATCATAAGCATATTTACAGCTACCATGTCAATTATGGATTCTTGAAATAGGATATTTGTTCTCACAACTCTGATCATGATAAGCAACAGAACTACTAAGGAGCGTTCATATAGAACTAAATCCAGTTGTCTATGTTGAATTTCCCAAACCAGGCATTATGTTCTCATGAGAACATCTTTGTATCGGATTCAATATCACAGCTGAGGATGCATTGAACTCACCAGTGTCTGGGGATTTATGGATTTGTCACACGAAAAAGAGAGAACGTAGTCACTGTCAACAACAGGAATGAGAGGACAGACAAATCCAAGTTTTGCACCCATCGAAGTGGTGGCATTGGCCAAGGACAACAAAAGCAGATAACTGCATATAGAAGCATATTGCATCATGTGTGTTGTTCTATTTGTCGAAACTCAAACGGCATTGGATCTGTGGATGATTTAGAACTTCAGATCCAAACAATATTAGTTTCTTTCGTAGGAAACAAAGGAATATCCTGGCATCTGACCATTAAAAGATTTCATGGAATTTACTGATTAGCCTCCCTCAACCCCTATTCAGTACGTAAGCACACTAACTACCGGAACATGACATTGTCGATGCAGTATTGTTGTAGTATATTTTATGAATTATTTACAAAATTCAATGGCAAAAAGGCGCACGGGTGATCACCGAACTCATGACAAGTTCAGCCAACATTCAGATCAAACCACACAGAAAGTAGCATGAAGGGAAGAGAAGGCGCGGGCAGGGCATACCCAACAGGTCGAGGGCGGCGGGAGGGATGCAACTGGGCGTCGTGACGGCGGCGGTTCCGCGGAATAAAGCTAGCGGGGTGGGCGGCGGTTCCCGGTTTCCCGGTTCACGTAGGGAGCAGGGGAGCCTCGCGTCAGTCGGTGGCCTCGCGGCATTGCGCGTGCCGCCGCCGCGTGGTATTGGTTGGCCGTCTCGCCGCGCCGCTGCGTGGGGTGCAGCCGCGTCCCAGCCGATTCGCCTCCGCCGTTGCGCAGCGTGCCGGCGCTCGGACGCGAGCGCGGGGGCGGAGGTTGCCGAGGTGAGCGCGGAGGTTATCGCGGGGGGCGGGGTGATTAGCGCGGGGATTAGGACCGGACGGGGCGATTAGCCCGTCTGACGATATCAAGTAAGCCTTTCTAGGAGTAAAGATTTTATTAGGATTAGAATCAATTCTAGTTTTTTTTTTTTTTAGGGAACACCATCGATTCTAGTAGGATGTAGGATGGTAAAGAAACACTCACTAGAAAGACACATCAAATTCCATTTGGATGGAAATTGCACAAAGGCGCGCTGATATTGTTTGTAAAGCAGATTGACACCTGGAGGACCCAAGAGGACATGTAACCAAAGAATCAAGAGTACAAATAATGAAATTCATGCCCGTGTGCTGCAGAGAAAGTAGATGGTAGCTACGATCCAACCGCACACCACAACCAAGAACATAGTGTCTCATTGTTCAGAAACATACTATTATTATTCAGAATATACATATGGTGATTAACAAAAATTTTTATTTAGAAAAATATACATGCATACCTCAGTGCCAGAGCGAAGATTCGCACTTGCCACTGTGGGGTGCTTTAAAAGCAGAGAGGAATGATCCCCATTCCAACCAAGTTGCTCGAAGCTCTTTGCAATCACCGACTTGACACCCAGTAGCATTGGTCCTTTGGCAGCAGAGTCACGAGAGCTGCCACTACCAGCGATAATGACCAACCATATCATGGCCTTCCCACTTGTATTTCTGCATCAATCACGTATATATATGCAGTAGTAGCTCCCCTCCACGGCGGCCGCCGTAGGAGCTCAAGTTCTTTGGGGTCCACACCGTGCTCGAGAAGATACGTGCCCTCGAGAAGATAAGCAGTAGGCCTTCTTCACTGTGGGTGGACCGGGCGGTGTCATGGACATGCCCTCAGGGTAGGTGGGCTGGGCTTTGCGGATGTAGGTGGAGCTGTCGTCCCATGGGTACACGGCAGCTCGTTCCACCTATGGTTGCGTTCCATGATGGAATCATACGCTTCCTTGAACAAGTGAGCCTGCACACTGGACTCGACAACCTGATCGATTTCTTGGTTTGACGGCCATATGTCCCTCAAGAAAACTTCCTTGCCACCAATTCCGACTCCAATGGGCTCTTTCTCAAAGTCAATGTCAACCTGATTGAAAAGGCAAGACGCATGTGATGCTATATTACCAGCCATAGTGTGTGTCAGCCACAGAATATAGTACATGGCCAAGCTGAAGAAACAACAGCATGCCGTGGAGAACTTACAGTGCCGGCAAGAGCATAGGTAGTTAGCCCGAGTGAGAGGGTTCACACGGCCCTCAAAGTTTCGGTTGGCCGACAGCACTGCAGCAGCAATGATATCTCTGTATGTGCAAGAGTAAACCATAAGCTACCAATTAACAATTAAACTTGTTATGTGCAGAGCTACAAAATAGATAACACCCTACCATTTTCTATGATAGCAGCTGATACAGATTCATCCAGGTCGCCAGAGTTGCCGACGCAAGTGGCGCAGCCATGCGCAGCGACATGGAACCCTTGGCCACTGCATGGAGAAATCACAAACAGTTCCTTCATTCAGACATGCCATCGGATGACATGATGCGTTTCAAGTACTCGGGGGGTAAGGCTTGTCTTTACCCATGGCTTCACCTGAAGATATATAAGAGTTGTTCCACAGTAAGAAAACAGAGCAGAGAAGAGGGCAGGGGAGAATAATCAAATACAAAACAAGAGATCATGTATGTACTAAAGAACAATAAACCAACCTCAAGGCCCAATTCGCAGGCTTTCTTTGCCACAAGGCCAGCACCAATCATGACGCTGGGATTCGATGTGTTTGTGGAGCTACATATTGCTGAAAGAACAACACTGCCATGCCTGATTTCAGCTGGCTGTCCATGGAAATCGAATTTCACAACTTTACCCTGTTGTTCCTTTGGCACTGCATAGCCCTGGAGTAGTGTTTGTAAGCGGTAGAGAATAGAACGAGGACAACTCAATTGTATTACTCGAAGGCTTAAGCCTTATATACAAGTACATCACGTATCAGATAACTGATGAGATTAGCTACAATCAAGGAGAGCCTAGGAACGTGCTATAGTGCTCGCTAACACCCCCCCGCAGTGTGAGCATCGCTGCCGGCGACGCACAGACTGTCTCTGAACTCCTTGAAGCTTGCCGTCGGTAAACCTTTGGTCATCACGTCGGCGAGCTGCTGTGTCGTGGGTACTTGAAGGACTTTGCACTGACCAACTGCAACCTTCTCACGTACGAAGTGGACATCAAGCTCAATATGTTTGGTGCGTTTGTGGTGCACCGGATTTGAGCTCATGTAACAGGCCGAGACATTGTCACAGAAGATGATCGTTGCCTTGGAGAGAGGGCAGTCGAGCTCGCCCAGCAACTGTCTCAGCCAGGTGCACTCGGCGACGGCATTGGCGACTCCTCGGTATTCAGCCTCGGCACTTGATCGAGAGACGGTCGTCTGCCGCTTGGATGACCACGAGATCATGGCGTCACCCATGAACACACAGAAGCCTGAAGTAGAGCGCCGAGTGTCTGGGCACCCTGCCCAGTCCGCATCCGAGTAGGCGACGAGGTCGGCGTTGTCGGAGCGTCGGAGGTGAAGGCCGAGGCCCGTGCTACCGCGGACGTACCGAAGAATACGTTTCACCAGAGCTTGATGTGCCGTTGTTGGGGCGTGCATGAATAGGCATGCTTGTTGGACAGCATATTGCAAGTCCGGTCGTGTCATCGTCAGATATTGGAGGGCACCGACCAAGCTGCGGTAGTCCGAGGCGTCGGAGGTGTTCAGCAATGTTCCTGAGTCGCTGGAGAGCTTGCCGGCGGTGTCGATCGGAGTGTCACAGGGACGACAATCCGCCATGCCAGCGCGCTCCAGAAGATCAATGGCGTACTGCTGCTGTTGGAGGAAGAAGCCATCGTCGCTGCGTTGAACTTGGAGGCCGAGGAAGTAGTGGAGCGGCCCCATGTCCTTGAGAGCGAACTCCGCATGGATGGTGTCGATGACTTGGCGTAGAATGGCACTGGACGAAGCCGTGAGCACGATGTCGTCGACGTAGAGAAGAAGGTACACAGACTCCTGGCCGCGATGAAGAACGAAGAGGGAGCTGTCGGACCGAGTAGGCTTGAACCCCATTGTGCCGAGGAAGGTCGCAAGATGCATGTACCAGGCCCTGGGCGCCTGTTTGAGGCCGTAGAGACTCTTGGAGAGGCGGCAGACAGACGCCGGATGTATCGCGTCGAGGAAGCCGGCCGGTTGGCGCGCGTACACCTGTTCGTCAAGCACACCATGGAGGAAGGCATTGTTGACGTCGAGTTGATGAATGGGCCAGCGCCGCTGGGCGGCCAGGGCGAGCACTCTCCGCACCGTCGCGGGTTTGACGACGGGACAGTATGTCTCGCCGTAGTCGATCCCGGCGCACTGCGTGAAGCCACGAACCACCCATCGGGCCTTGTACCGATCAAAGCTTCCATCTTCCTTGAACTTGTGGCGGAATACCCACTTGCCGCTGACGACATGGGCGCCAGGAGGTCGAGGAACGAGCTCCCATGTGTTGTTGGCGAGTAAGGCATCATACTCAGATTGCATAGCCTGTCGCCAGTGAGGATCTTTGAGAGCTTGGTTCACCGTGCGCGGGATTGGGGAGATCGACGATGTCGGAGCAGTGCCAGTCGGCGCCGTCATCACAGTGCCGGCGTAGCGAGGGTTGGGTTTGAACGTGCCCACGCGCGCCCTGGTCACCATGGGGTGCGGTGGACGAGCAGCCGCATCGGCTGCCGCGGGTGGCGTTGAAGTTGTAGTCGTTCCCAGCGTTGAGGGTGCAGACGGCGTAGTCGATGGAGATCGAGGCTGCGGCGTGGGCGATGGAGACGGAGCCGTGGAAGGAGGCTGTGGCGACCCATGTTCGCGCTGTGTGCGCGGGTCGAGCTGGCTCCGTGGAGATCGTGGAGGTTGTTCCGGAGACGACGGCAGTACATCGTCTATTGAGATCCTATCCGGGCGCCACGGGTCGTAAGCACAGGATGTTGGGGACGTTGTGACTGGGCCGGATCGGAAGGGGAAGACGGCTTCGTCAAAGTAGACGTGCCGCGATGTCAGGACCTTCCTCGTCGTCAGGTTGTAGCAGCGATATCCAAGGTGATCCTGCGAGTAACCAATGAACACACATGCCACTGAACGTGGTGAAAGTTTGTTAGGGCTGGTGGACTCTGTATTTGGGTAGCATAGGCATCCAAAGACATGTAACAACGTGTAGTCTGGATCAGATTGGAACAAAAGTGAGAACGGGGTGGCCATAGAACGTGGCTTGCACGGTTTGCGGTTGAGAAGATATGTCGAAGTTTGGAGAGCCTCAACCCAGAATACAGGTGGCATGGCGGCATGAAGGAGAAGAGCGCGGACACTCTCGTTCAAGGTGCGCAGGATACGTTCAGCTTTCCCGTTCTGTTGGGAAGTGTAAGGGCAAGAGAGACGTAGTAGGATGCCATTGGTGGAGTAGAAGGTGCGCAGGACTGAGTTGTCGAACTCACGTCCATTATCGGTTTGGAACGCACGAACAGGGCGATCAAACTGAGTGCGAGCATATGCATGAAATGAGATGATTGTCTGAGCGACATCAGCCTTGCGACGGAGTGGAAACGTCCAGACAAAATGTGTAAAATCATCTAGGAGCACAAGATAGTATTGAAAGCCAGTAAAACTAGACACCGGCGAGGTCCATACGTCACAATGTACTAATTCAAAAGGAGCAGTAGTGTGATGCTGAGAAGAAGTAAACGGGAGCCTCACATGTTTGCCAATACGGCAGGCATGACAAGTATGGGAGAGCTCTTTATTACAAGTGAATGGAAAATTTTGTAGAAGGCGACGGAAGGACTCATTGCCGGGATGACCAAGCCGTTGATGCCAAAGGTCTGTAGAGACAGCGGCCAGGCAGTGTGTAGATGACGGAGGCGCCGGAAGGAGAGGGTATAGATCGCCGGCGCTGTCACTGCGGAGTATCACCGCCTTGGTGTCCCGATCCTTGATAGAAAAACCATGATTATCAAATTCGACAGTGACAGGATTATCACAAGTGAGTGCTCGAACAGAAACAAGATTCTTAATCAAAGAAGGGGAGATGAGAATATTATGTAGTGAAAGAGGATTGGAAGAAGTGGGGATGGAAGAGGAACCAGTGTGAGTAATGGGTAGAGAACTACCATTACCAACAATGATCCGTGTCGATGAAGAGTTGGGAAGGAGGGAGGAGAGGTTACCAGAGCCTTGTGACATGTGAGAAGAGGCACCAGTGTCGAAGAACCAATTGCCGGTGGACTGGGGTTGGTGCAGCGACATGTTGTTGAGGGTGGCGAGCAGGTTCGGGTCCAGCTGGGAGGAAGCACCAGCGACATGAGCCTGGGGAGAAGCAGCTAGAGGACGTGCGCCGAGGACGCCGGGCGCGGACGATGATGATGCCGAGAATGGCCAGGCGTGCACCATGCCCGTCCATGGGTTCATTGATGGCCAGAACCCAGGAGACGGGGCCTGGTTGGAGGCCGAACCCTTCTTCTTCTTCTGCTTCTTTGTGGTGTTGGAGAAGGGAGCAGACGACGAACGTGTACCAGTGGAGGGCGCGACTGGGCTGGACGCCGCGGCGGGCGACTTCCCAGCGGTGCCTGCTGATGGAGTACCGTTCGTGGTGTGGGCGGCGAGGGCTGCAGCAGCATGAAGATGGGCCGGCGTAGGCGTCACGCATGGTCCATGGGACGCCGACGCGCCGGCGTTCGCGGCCTGAGCCACGAGGGCGGCCGCGGCCTGAAGCTTCTCCGATTCGTTGATGCGGTGTTCCTCGAGTTGCAGCATGGAGCGCGTCTTGAGGAACGACGAAAGATGGCGGCGGAGCGTGATGTGGGGGATGGCATGATGCAGGCGAGGGTTGAGGCCGCGGACAATGTTGTAGATGAGATCTTTGTCGCTCACCGGAGCTCCGAGACCGGCAAGGCGATCGGCCATGACCTTCATCTTGGAGGTGTAGTCGAGGACGGTGAGATCGCCTTGGTAGAAGTTGCAGAACTCGGCGCCGAGGTAGACAGCCCGAGTGTCTTTGTTGTCGCGGAAGAGGTTGCGAACGCCGCGCCAGATGGAGTAGGCGGTGTCGGTATCCTCCGAAACCATGGAGAGGAGCTCGGGGGAGATCCGGTTGTAGAACCATGAAACGATGGCGCAGTCGTTCTGCACCCAATCATTATCACCCTTGGCCGCAAGATGGCGGAGAAGGAGCGAGCCCAGGCGACGTAGTTGGCGTCATTGAAGTCGAGGACGATCGGCACGCGGTTCAGGATGTTGATGCCGTGGACAACAGATGGGGCGGCCGGCTCGGTCTGGACGCGAAGTGTGTAGGAGAGCAGCGACTCGGCGTCGGAGTTGTCGTCCGAGCTCGACGAGGAAGAAGACGAGTGGCTCATGGTGGCGTCAGGGACGGAACGAGAAGATGCAGCGGAAGATTAGGATCGTGGAACGGTTATTCAGTACCGTGGAACGGCTGATACCATGTAAGCGGTAGAGAATAGAATGAGGACAACTCAATTGTATTACTCGAAGGCTTAAGCCTTATATACAAGTACATCACGTATCAGATAACTGATGAGATTAGCTACAATCAAGGAGAGTCTAGGAACGTGCTATAGTGCTCGCTAACAGTGTTTGCCATATAAGAAATTTAAAATACTCCGACATTATTTTTTTAAAAGAACATTGTAAAGGAAACATCATGTACTACAGAACCAAGGGCCTATAACCTTGAAACCAACTTCGTTGTCCAGGCAAGCATGCCAGTCTGACTTTATTTCCTTCAAAAGGACACGATCATGAGGCCTGAAGGATGGCAAATCAAACAGGACAGCACAATCCAAGTCCACATCAGCACTAGTATAAATGTATAAATGCTGTCCAACAGTGAGAAAACCATAACCATGGAGCACTATATTTACCCTTTGGGGCCTGAAACACAAGGCTCTACCACACTAAGGTCCAGCTCCAGATATGAAGAGTAAACTCGTTCTGTCTCAGGCTGCATGGCACCATGAGTAGTCGAATATGTCAAATTCTTATAAATCAGAAATAGTGGAACTCAAGGGCTGTAAGAACAAAAAGGCAAGATGCATACCTCATGGTGGTCCACAAACATCTTGTTAGCTCGCAGGTATGCTTCAACCATCGACACCTGAATCATATATAACGCAAGATACGAAACTGTTCTATTAAAAAAATGAATATCAGAATGATGGGATGGGTATGGTAAAAGAGTAGTCTGCACACGGTGAAACATACAGTTTCATCGCTTCGACCTGTCAATTTGAGATAGTCCAATGCTACTTGGTCTACAGGGAAGAAACCCATGGTAGGTCCATATTCTGGAGACATGTTGGCGATTGTGGCCCTAGCAGGCAAAGATAGCTCGCCCACACCAACACCTCAATGCAACAGAGAAATAAAGAGAGAAGTCGTTGAGAGAATTAAATTATGTCAAATATGTATACCACGCTTCTCTAATATGCTTACCATAGAATTCAACGAATTTGCCAATAGCGCCATGCTTCCTTAGCATTTGGGTCATAGTAAGAACAAGGTCAGTAGTGACACCATCCCGTAACTTCCCACTCAACTTGAATCCAACCACACCAGGCAAAACCATGCCCATTGGCTGCGTAAGACACCAATTTATGGGTCAATTTGAAATTCATAGACAGGAAGTCAGCATTTATGGAGCTATATATGTTGCTCAACTTATCGGAGCAGAAAGATGTGTTAAGGCTAGCTTTGCATGTAAAAGTCTGACTAGAATTTCCTTGTTGCCTGCTATATACTGACTTGTAATTACCAGGGTGGGCAAAACCCACTGTGTTTAAAAGTCATGGGATGATCCCATCATTTTTTATATATCACTCAACCCCATCATTTTCTGTTAATCTTTTCCTGGTGAGTCTCCACTTAACAGTGTTTACCTGGCCAAGCATTGCAACAACCGCTTCAATACCACCTACTCCCCAACCAGCAACTCCAAGACTATTAGCCATAGTGGTGTGTGAGTCTGTGCCAACCACACTGTCGAAGTACAGAATGCCGTCTTCGTTGAAGACAACTCGGGCAAGATACTCAAGATTTACCTGAAATTTGTATTACAATTTAAATCAAAGATGAAAATAAAGAGTTGGGATACGGACACATTAAATTCTCTTGGATCCAGAGCATTAGTTTACCTGGTGTACAGTGCCAGAACCAGGGTGGAAAACCTGCATGCTGTTGAAAGCACTGGAGGCCCATTTAAGAAAAGCAAACCTTTCTTTGTTGCGCTGAAACTCCAGCTCTTCGTTTTGATCCAATGCATCACAGGTCCCTGCTACATCCACTCGCACCACATGGTCAATAACAGCATCCACCGGAATCTGCATGTACAATCCAAATGGAAATATGTATTGTGAAACTGAAACTTTTGAGATGATTGAATCAATAACTGAGAAAATAAAGATGTACCAATGGATTGATCTTGTTGGGATCACAACCCAACTTTGGCATCATATCACGCATAGCTGCAAGGTCTACAACTGCTGGGACTCCAGTGTTATCCTAGATCATAAATTGGATCGTATGTATAATAAGCAACAGAAAACTATATATGAAGCATAGGAATTTGTGAGATGTCAGATCAAAACCAACCATTAGAATGCATCTCGCTGGCTTGAAAGGTATCTCAGCCAGCTTTGGAGATGTGTTCTCCCAATCAATGATTTTCTCGACATCACTCTCTGCAACTTGGAAGTTATCACAATGACGGATAGCTGATTCCAGGAGAACACGTATAGAGTAGGGAAGCCTATCTGATAGAGCACAAGAAAAGGAATTTCTTTGTTGTTATTAAAAACAGTACTAACATATTAGTTAGTGTACATGCATGATGTTGCAAAAAGTATAACATCGTGATTTGTATAAGTAAGCAAAATAGAGGTGTAAAAGTCTAGCCAGAGTATTGTCTCGTGCAAAATATTTTCTTAAGTTAAACCAAAAGTTTGAGATGTAGCTTTTCCAAGAAGAGACAATGAAACATTTCGTTTTTGCCTTTTTCAGTGTGCTACTAAGTACTATAAAGAGGTGGCAGATGAAACAAACACCATTGTTGAAATTTAAGGAAGTGAGTGAATACAGCAGAGTTGAAAAATGTGAATGTTATACAGAATTAGCATGTGTACTACTGGTATATATTTGCATAGTCCAGATACATAGGAATGTAAATTGCAAAGTGAAGGAGGGAGAGAAACTGAAAGTACTAGAGAACCGAGAATAGAATTTTACCGATTCTTGGATCATTTAGTGCAGGAAGGCTGAAGAACATGCCGTATTCACCACCGCCAGGCTTAGGGAGACGGACCAATATACTCTTAAAAGCATGCCTGGTAGCTGAGGCAAACACGAGAAAAAAAAAATAATATCAATGTCCATTCGTAGCAAGGGCAGTGGGATACTGGAGACAAATACGTGGTGAAGAGAAACACCTAATAATTGAGATTGGGAATCCCTTTGACGGAAATCTTTCCTAACAGTTATTAGTTTAACAGAGGGAGGAGCTAACTGTATGTGAACGTGTTGATGCCAACAAACTTTGAGGTGATTAAACTATATGTAGTGGGTTTTGAAATGAGAAGAAATGAAGACGACATTGGTCAGCTTTTTGATTTGAAGCGAGATAAGCAATTGTCGGAGTGGTGGGTCGCACCTAAATTAAAAGGCAGCCGGGAACAACTGATCGAGCTTAATTTAAGTTTGGAGTGGAAACTAAAATCCTGAGCAACTGAGTTATCTGCAGGCTTTGCTTAATAATAATACATAGGAGTAATAAGAATCTCTAGCTAGTGAAGTGACGGTGATAGAGCTGGTGGAGCACCTCCGACTCCGATCCGATGGATAGCGTCGTCGTCTTGTGGCTTGATGGCGGCGGCGGCGAGGCGGGCGCCGTGGAGGTCCGGATGAACCGCGCGGCACCTCCAAGAAACAGAGAGGGATCGTGGTGGTTGGTGGCGGCGGCGGAGGGAGGAGGGGTGTGCGTGTGGCCACCACGGACGGCGGGGGGCTGCTGCGCCATCGCCATCGGCCATGGATGGGAGCACAAGAGGCGGCGGCGGCAGGATGTGGACCCGCCCCCATCACGCGTTGGCTGCAGCAGAAGAGGCAGACGACGCGGAGGATCGGAAACGGAAAGCTGTTCGGGTGGCGTGCGCTGACTGTACGTGACTGGCTGCCATACAATACTCCTCATCGATCCGGCAAGGTCGTCGTGGATACTCTAATAATTTCGGTTCTCCATCGAGGAACAAAGGGAAGGGAAGAAAAGAGAGAGATGTTGAATCTCCTATATATCCGGCTGGTTCACGCCAGGAGGACAAGCTTGCCCCTGTGTCTCGGAAAATGCATGCTCCTGGTGCCGGTGCCCTTTGTTAGAGATTTTTGGCTACTACCCCTCTTATCCATCTCTTACTGATGATGATGCTCAAGCCAATAAGCATGTATCATAATAATAATAATAATAATGATATGTGTGTGTACTCTAACGATAATAATAATCTTGCTAAGGGAGGGAGGGATGCATGGATCGGAGGCGAATGAAAAGAGGAATCCATCCATCCCAAATACATGCATCTCTTTCGCTCATGACATGTTTTGTCTTGTGCTTGTGCACATCATGCATCGATCAGATCGGAACGGAGGACCTTGCTTTGATGAACCTAGTAAGTACTATTACGTACGGCCTCATCGATCACTCCTCTCTCTGCTCGCTCGTATACACAGCCCGATGACGACGTGCGGCAGGGTCGCCGCCGGACGGTGGCCGCCGGCAATGAACGCGACGAGACAAGAACACGTACAACTGACTGGAAGCAGTCACTAGCTTCTCTCTTCTTATATACCTACAGCGCGCGCTAGCAGCTGACGGCAGCAGAGATAGTAAGAGGGGGCTGGCCAGCTGGGAGAGGGGTTCAAAGAAAAAAAAAACTAATTTTGTTTGATTTGCGAATAGGGCTTATGTTCTGTTTGGATCCAAGGAGCTAATAGTTAGCCGCTAGTAATAATTACTCTTTGGATGCAGACAAGTGAAGTTTATAGTTTAGCTAATTATTAGCTGGATACAAGACTAACAACTATTCCACTAGCTAGTTTGACCAAAAGAAAACAAAAGAAACAAGAACTTGAACTCAGTACGTGCCACGCCTGGCCCCCGTTTGGAACGTTTTTTTATTTTTCATTCCTATATAATGTACAATCAAGTCCCCGATGAAATCAGCCAAACCAAATGTTATTACTATGTGCCCAATAAAAAAGGATGCATGATAGAGTGAAGTGTTCAAGTTGAGAATAGATTATACATAGTTCCATAGAGCTTCTCTTGCTTCCGTCTCTCTAGGATGGGAATAACTTTGTGGATCAAAGGGTTTTTTTTTTAATTGTCTATGTGGATGAAAGTGATTGTTTAGGATAAATCACCCTATATGTGGAATGGGTCAAGAAAAACTAAGACCTTTTACATTCTTACACCACCTTCTAGCTCCTTAATCCATTTATAAAAAGCACTTCATGAAATCACAATAGCTAGTTAGATTCCTTGTAGTAGAAAAACTACTCGACTAGGTTATGAAATCTTCGACTTAGTATGGCTGCATGGGTAATCGTGCTTTCGTGGAACTATCCTAGAAGTCAACGCCGACATTCTTTCAATAATAGATTGTGTTTCTATCTCTATAGTCTATTCCAAAACACATGCGGCGAGTTTGTCAACTTCCAGCCGAATCAGTCTTTTAGAGGTGCAATGTCCGTTCTTAGAGGTAAGTGCATGTGTATGTCGACAGATATCTACATCTATACTATACTACATAACTCACAAAAAACGAATAAGCGATTTTATATACTACTATATAAGACACAATGTTTACAACTCCTTTCGTTCCAATAGTTCCACAGCATCTTAGACTACCTTTAGAATGTGAGAAAAAATTTCAGAATCATGTGTTCTTCTTGTCAAACTCTTGCATGGTCCTACAAAATCTTAGGTTCTAACGGTCCTTAGTATTTTATATGTATCAAAAATAAATCTAATGTTGATGTTGGAGTATATATAGGTAGTTGATAGGCCAGGCCACGTATCACTAATCTCACACAAGTACGTGGAGGTGGCACAGTGCATCCGCACACAGTGCCGATCCCATGGCCTTTATTTGCGACAGCCACACGAGCAGCGGCGAGCAAATTGAGGGGCACCTGATTATAAAATTGGATTCTACGTTGCAAGGGGTGGGCCAGCTTATGAGCACCTCGAAAGCACTGAGCTGACAAATGTAGAGAGATTCCTGAAGTCATTACTGGCACCTCATTATTGACCGGAACATCATTTACCACTTAAATCATAACGCCGAAAAATATCAATAAATACATGAAAATGTGAGCACTAGTGCCAAGTCAAAAACTTTCCCTGGTGGGCAAGAAACCTAACCATCTGATCTATGATCGGTTCGTAGCTTTACTCGGCTACTTTAGCGTGCTCTATAGCATGATATTTAGTAAGTCAACTTTTTTATTGCAAATCACATGCAAAGCAATACTGCCTAAAACCCTATGGAATTGCCAACCATTCTCTCATGGCAAAACAACATTAGACGTCTTATTAGCCACATAAACCCCATATACACTCATGTATGGATGAGGTCGCGTATTTTTTTCTATAGGATTAGGCACTTCTAAAGCCAAAATTGCCTTTAAGGTTGTCTATATGGAATCTCGAGGTGCGCGTAGCAAAAGTATGATCTGATCTTCTCATCCCTGACACGGATAGCAGATCGCTCGGTTGGTTCCTTCCTTGATTATATTCAAGCTTATTATTGATGTCCTTGGTCATTTTTTAGGAGCAAACCATCACTATATTAAATTAAATTAGATACGCGAGAAGTTGCATCAGCATCAGTTGTATAATAGTACCTCCAACCAGAACATGGATCGTATCAGCAAGGAGGATTATAAGCTCTCACTGCTTATCAACTTATCAACCACACCAATAATTGACCACAATCGACAGATCACCAATAAAAAAAATGGACAGACCTGGGATGGGCCTCACCTCAGTTATCTTTGCTAATGGGCCTCCCATTTTGTACCATCAGGCAGTGCAGGTTATCCATATGCCCCTCATCTGTATCAACGGTTCACCATGTGCCAACCCCCGCTTGGACTACCATGGAGTCCAAGGTGACATCATCTGACATCATCTTGAGGCTGATAATTAAAGCCGGATCAATTAGCTCTGGTCTCCATCAATATCATCGACGGTTCTTATCGCTGACCGATGGTTGCAACAGGGGATGGATTTCAGTATTTCTCATTTTACTAGCAAATTTATCCATGCGTCGCTACGGATCACAAAATCCATAATACTCCCTGTATTTAAATTATAAGACATATTAATTTTTTTTACAAATATTGTTTGATTTTATTGTGTATCTAGTCATAATCGATGCCTAATAATAAAGAGACAAAATATCCGTGCCGCTACGAATTTTATCCACATCTATTACAATGAGTTTCATCATTTTTAAAAAATAATAAAAACTTATCAAATATTTTTTCACTGGAAACTTAAACTATTCCAAATGCATTTAGGTTTTTTAAACTATTTCCAAATGCATTTAGGTTTTTATATCGTATTCAAAATAATTCATCTTTATACCAATTCTTATGTTACAGATTAAGTACAACTCTAACATTGAGTCTCTTCTAGTCCCGCTGGTTTGTATTGATAACCTTTTATAAATTTTATAACTTTTTAAACTGCCTTTGGAGCATACTATCTATGGTTTTTTATATACCCTTAGGCTTTTTAAGATTTCATTTCACACACGGTTACACTCTATGGTTAGTAGGAATTTAACAAAGTTTGAATTAGAAATTTTAGATTTGACTTTGATTTTATATGGATTTTATATTTTTTGTCATTTTTTGAAAACACAAGCAACTAAC
The DNA here is from genome assembly GCA_023333625.1 of Bothriochloa decipiens. Classification (NCBI taxonomy): domain Eukaryota; kingdom Viridiplantae; phylum Streptophyta; class Magnoliopsida; order Poales; family Poaceae; genus Bothriochloa; species Bothriochloa decipiens. Next base: position 46,170,633 of record CM041640.1, on the reverse strand, counting down.
AAAACACTTTGTATTGGGATCCTTAAAGTTTACGTAAATATATTGAGATCATACTATATCCATTTTTTCAGTTGGGACACTCAAGTTTTTTCTATTCTTGCCATCAACTCCTTGTTGAAGTAGATTGCGAACTCACTCAGGTACTCTTTGCACGATCGGTATGGCCCGCTATGACAATCTCCTCACCGTTGTGGTCCGTGCTGCTCTCGGCCACTACCTCCATGGTCGCTTTGTTTGAGCGTGGCAGAGTTCTTCAGCTGGGACCTCAGGGCAGTCCGTGCCATGTGGGAACCAGACAACCGCAGCCCGTACCAAAATAATCTGATACGGCCATCAAACATCGTAGGCGCGAACCCTACAGAACTTTTACTATATCATTTGTTGTATATATTTTTTGAGATAAAATTTTACTGCATCAACTTTGTTATGTGGAATCCTCTATTTTTTTCTATTATTGGCGACAACTCCTTTCTGAATTAGATGATGAACTCACTCACTACTCTTTGAACGGCTTATAACATTGCGTATAATATATAGCAAAATTGTCATCACTTTGCCAAATTATCATTGCTATTATTGATTTTGCAAAACAGCCGTCACACTTTTTTTTTTCTTTTTTTTCTATTTCCTTATTTTATTTTCCTTATTTTTATTATAATTTTTAATTTTTATTTTAATGTGCGGACTGGAGGGCCAGCTTTTTTTATTTCCCTTTTTCTCTCTACGGACGGGAGGGCTCCGGTATTGTTTTCTTATACGGACGAGAGGGCTTCGGGTATTTATTTTCCTATATAAACGGACAGACTAAGGCGCAGTTGGGCTGGCGGACAGAAAGTTTCTAGCGAAGAGAAATTTTTTCAATTAAGTATTAGAAAAGATTATGGTTTCAATTATGGTTTTCTAACCGTAAACATATAGGACACGGAGAGGTGAAAGAAAAAAAGGTGGAGAAATTTTGCCTCTTTATAGATAGGTATAGATATACCAAATTATGATTAGAGAATTAATGGTGGATGCCCAAAGTAAATTGCATCCTGAGTCCTTAAACTGTTTATTACTTCTCAGTTGGGTCCTCAAACTAAAAACAATAACTATATCTAGGTCACTAGGTGTGGTTATATCTAATTCTCACTTACCAAACATCAGCAACAAAAAATTACCATCTTGGTCCTCAGTCTATTATTGTACTTGATTAAAGGTCTAAAACTTCACATGCCACCATTAGCTTTCAGATGTGGTCGTGTAAACTAGGGTTAACTCTCTCACCTTACAGTCCCCTCTCTCGTGTTGATAGAAAACGTCCCTATGCGTTGCAATGCAGGAAAAAGGCGTTGCTAAAAACCAGATGCCTGGAATCTTAGATTCCACCGAGGCGATGAAGGTTTCAGCAATCTCTCCATCTAAACATGCAGACATCATGCATCGGGGAGGGAGAGATTAGATAGAGAGCGGAGCGTCGCCTGGACCACTCAGTCGCCTAGACTTAGGAAAGCTGCAGGAGAAAATGCTACATAACTATTTATGTTTTTGTATTTTATAAAATTTGAGGACTATAGTTTATTTTGTGACGACATCCAAAATATGAGCAAATGCTAGCAATGATATGACAATGTATACTTCACTTGAGGGAGCTGCTTACCATGATGACAAGTTTCTCATCGTTCATGTAATGGTACTGCATTTGAACCTCAACACCTTTTGAATTCAATTTCACACATGACACAACATGATCTAGAGTATTCTTCACCAAAGAAAATAAAGGAAGCAGCAGCCTGAAGTATCTCAAGCAGGCTTACAAAAGAGCTCTGTCTGGCAAGGATTTGTGTTATAGCATGAGCACTCAGCCTGGAAGAAACTAGGATAGTAGGATGGATGCAGTTTTCCTTCTATTGAAGCAGTGCTGGTGCCTGGTGGTCACAGGATAAGAGTGTGTCATCATGTTTTGGAACATTATTTGTGCATACTTAATTGATTGATAATGGATACAAATTTGGAATTTTCTATAAACTATCGCTCCAACTCGATTATTGTTGGTTGCTCCTCTGTTTAATTATGTGTGAGCATAGTATACTATCAAGTATAGTGAAAACAGAATGTGTACGTGTGAGGTCTGACGCAAGAACAGAAATTTGTTTCTCTTGCTTTGGGAGTTCTATTAGTTGATTTAAGAGTGTATGTTATGCAAATGCGGACCCGGAACAGCTTCTGCAGCAGCGACGCCGGGAATCAGCTCCCACGTCGGCGGCGTTGGGAGCGTAAGCCGGCGGTGTATTTGTGGCGGCGGCCCGGCGCTGGAAGAGCCTTCCGACTTCCGACCCTATACGAGTTGCACGAAATGAAGCCCATCCTCATTTATGGGCTGGTTTTTAGGCCCAGCTAAACTAAGCGTCCATTGATTAATTAACATACACAGGGTGTTTTGTAATTTTCAAATTGCTTATTCATTATACAATTGACGTTTTTTTAAAGCTAGCACCAGCACCATGTGTGGGCGAACACCCACCATGAATTTGTAAAAAAACTTGTTTATCACGATATTGTCGAACCTGAGTTGATTAATGAGAAGACCATAGAGCCTAAACTTGCATGATAAACATGTGAGGACATTGCATGAGTAACATAAAAGGTTACAATGTCAAAAAAAAAATGTAATTTACTCTCTCCGTTTCAAATGTAAATCTCTTTGACTTTTTTCAGACATGCATTTTACTATATATCTAGACACATAGCAAAATGCATATACCAAAAAACGTTAAAGCGATTTACAATTTGAAATGAGGGGAGTACTTGTTAAATATACAACTACTTATGGTTTTTCATCTCATACATCTCACATTAAAAGATACTAGCACGTCAATAATAGTGTACTCAATGAACTTCCGGTATACAACAACAACATGACTTGTGTGGTTTCCTTTATATAGGCAAAATCTGCGATTTTAAAAGTGGTGACAACCAAAAGAAACCTAGGACAAAGTGGGTAATTTGGTGCATGCAAGGGCAATGGTTATGACTCAGTTGGCAATAATAAAGTTGTGGGCCTATTTCAATTGGCGATGACTATGGTCAATTCTCCAATGCAATGACCCTGAAGGAAATAGGACTCACTTTTGTAGTCAGCTGGCAGTGAGGGAGCGTGAGATCAAGGACATTATATTGAGAAAAGGTACTTGTTTATTTTCTTGTGGTGCACTCTAAGCTTGTGGTGCATCTTAAGAAACTTTTGTTTAAGGTGTGTTTCCACAATGGCTAAGGCGGTGTTGCATAGTACAAGCATTAATGGGTTAAGGTTATTGTTTTTTCATCACATTGTGGGTGTCGTAACAATTTTTTAGCTAATTTATTACATAGATTTTCTTATGTCGATATGCTTTACTCACATGATGTGGATGAATAAATACTTGCCTTTAGGTACTTTATTAAGTCTTTGGGACAATTGTTGCTCATAAGTCACTATTGAGTAGAAGTAGATATTTCAAACTTAGAAGGGAATCAAATCAATAGCTGGTAGAACAATGTTGATTAACTCCAGCTTGAATAATTCTTCTATATATCATATGTCCCTCTACTTGTCGCCAAAAAGCATTACTAACAGTCTGGACAGGTTAAGAAGGAAGTTCTTTTGGCAAGGTGGGGGTATTAAAAAGAAATATCATTTGGTAAGGTGGACCAAGATATGCAAACAGAAGAAGAAAGGAGGCTGGGCATTAAAGATTTTAGAAAAATGAATATTAGCCTTTTAAACAAATGGTGATGGAAGTTGGAATCTGAGGAGGGTTTATGGCAAACCATTATTAAACACAAATATCTAAGAAACAAGAATGTGTCCAATGTAGAACACAGGCACAATGACTCTGCCATGTGGAGTGATCTGCTCAAAATAAAAAAATGTTTACCATCAGGGAAGGAAAATGAAGGTAAATAATGGGAAAAGAACTCTATTTTGGAAGGACCCATGGCTATGACAAACCTCTATCTGATATGTTTCCAAATTTGTTCAAACTCTGCAATCAGGGTGATATATCGATACATCTAGCAAAGATGAATCCTTCTAGTATAACTTTTACAAGATGGCTGGTAGATGATCTCAAGAAGTCCTGGGAGCTTATTATGAATGATTTGTATACATTACAACTTAATAATGAGGAAGATAGTGTCACTTGGAAATTTAGTAATGATGAAAAGTTTACTGTGAAGTAAATGTATAAGGCTATGACCAAAAATGATGTTGGTCTCTATCATAAGAAGATTTGGAAAGGGAAAATCCCATCTAAAGTCATAATCTTCCTCTGGCTACTCTTGAATAATGCTTTGCTCACAAAAGACAACCTGACTCGAAGACAATGGAGTGGCTCTCCTACATGTTATTTGTGTGACATGGATGAAAGCAGTAATCATCTTTTCTTTGAATGCAGTACTGCCAAGGCAGTATGGGCCATAGTAGCCCATGCTATTAGGGAAAATAATATCCCTCAAAATGTGTCCTAAAGTTGGACTTGGTGTGAACAGTGGCTCCCAAATGGACCAAAATTTCACACTCTGGGTATGCTGCCATTTGTTGGGTGATTTGAAAAAACCTATAACGCAATTTGCTTTGAAGGAAAAATGGTAACATATCCAGCAAATATCATTTGTTATGCTTGTTTGCTTATGGGTTACTGGGCCGGATTATATATCGATGGCGACAAGGAGACTCTCACGGAGGGTGTGAATGCAATGCTGGCCATTGCGACAAGACTGGCGGCCAAGAAGAAGGAGGAGCACCCTCAGCTGACTGACAAAGCTGATCAAGATCGGACCTGAAGACGATGATCGAGCTGTCAAGATGATTGTGAGCAAAACTTCAAGCCTCCAGTTACCTAGTGTCGGAGAGCATTCCTGACGTTGGAAAAGCATACCTTGAACTCTTCCTTTGCACAACCGTCGCATTGCTGATACTACTTTCCCCTCCTGCGCGAGGTTTTTTGTATGGCAGGGTTAAACTCTAAGTCGTTTCGTTTTGGAGTAAACAGACCCAGGTAGTTGTTTTCAGGGGCATATCCCGTTGCTAGCTGTTTTGTTCTTATGCTTTGCGTCTATAGAAACTCTAAACAAATGTATTTCCGTTATTGATTAATAGAAATGGGGAATTGTCTCCGCTTCCAAAAAAAGCGGTCATAAGGTCACCAAACACTCCGCTTTAGACTAGTACTCGCTTTGTTCTGAGTTATAAGACATTTTGATTTTTTTTAACATATTTTTTATACTATGTACTAGAAATGCTAAAATGCCTTATGATTTTGAAGCGGGTATTACCAAAGAAATAATATGAAATGTTTTTTTGAAAAAGGTAAAATAAAATGTTGGCCCTAACTTCCTACACCTCTCCTCAAATCTCAAACATACGACATTTATAACGAATTTGGACAGATTTCTTACTCCTTGGACACACACACACAAAACCTTCAATTCACATGCTCTTTCTCTTGTAGACTTTGGTGCCAAATCTTCACGCTTATAAATGACCAATAAATAGATAGAGCATCATTATATATTTTATTCTATAAAAGAAATGGCTGGACTAATCGACCATGTGTGATTGAGAAAAAAATGTTTCATCCTTCCAAAAAGAGCTTATATTCCTTTTTTCATATTCCCTCCGTTTTAAATTATAGTTTACTTTAATTCTTTTATATATATAATAAAAATGTATGTAAAAAAATTAAAATGAATTATAATTTGAAAAGGAGAGAGTATATAATACAGTCACGTGTTGTTTCGGAGAGAGCGGCAGTCACCATAGCATAAGAGCGAACGGCGTGTGTGCGCGCCTGCCTGCGGCTGCCTCCTCATCTTCCCCACCAAAATCCCCCATCCCACCTCAACAATAAACCCTCCTCCTCGTCAACCCCACCGGCGGCCCCATGGACCCCAAGCCCCCCACTCGGAAGCCCCACGCCGCCATCGGCTCGTCCTCCTCCTCATCGGGGGAAGACGCCTCCTCCTCCGCCGGCGATGAAGACGAGGCAGAGCAGCCTCCCACCACAAATCCTTCAATCCCGGCGCTGGTGGCGGTGGGTCCCTACTCCACATCCGAGGAAGACACCTCCGACGACGACGACGAACACGAGGAGGCGGAGCTGCGTCCCACCAAGAACACTTCAATCCTGGCGCCGGTGGGCAACTTCTCCACATCTGAGGAAGACACCTCCTTCTCCTCCTCGGGCGACGAACACGAGGAGCCGGAGCAGCGCCGGACCACAGACCATTACATCCTGGCGCCGGCCGGCCAAGGAGGCGACAACTACGAGAGTGATGAGGACGATGAAAGCGAGCTGGCCGGATCATCCTTTGTGGCCGCCAAGCGGGGCCCATCCCCGCCGCCGCATCTGCAAGGTCCGCCGGAGCCACAGACCCCGCCCGAGGGGAATGCGTCTTCTCCCAAGCTCACCAAGCCGTCCCCAGTGAAGCGGACGACGGCGGCCGCCGAGCTCGACGAGCCGTCCTCGTCGAAGAAGAAGGCTCCAGCGGATGTCCGCTCCAAGTCGCCACGTCGGAGAAGCCTGCATCCGCCGGGGAGGACCAACACACCAAGCCCTCCTCATCTGAGGAAGACACCTCCTCCTCGCCCAAGGGGAATGTGCCTTCTCCCAAGCTCACCAAGCCGTCCCCAGTGAAGCGGACAGCAGCCGTGGCTGAGGTCGCCGAGCCATCCCTGTCGAAGAAGAAGAAGAAGAAGAAGGCTCTAGCGGATGCCCCCTCCAATTCACCTCTGCCAGAGAAGCCTGCAGCCGCCGGGGAGGACCACCATACCAAGTCGCCGCATATGTCAAAGCCAGTGAAGGAGGTCACCGGGTTCCCAGAGAAGGCAGTGGTGGCTGAAGGCCGCTAAGTTGCCTGCTGCTGCTGCTGCGAAAAGGCGAGTGGCTGGGAAGGAGGTCGCCAAGCCACCAGCCCCCACACAGAAGAATAAGAAGAGGAAGCCTCCAGCCGCCAGGGATGACCACCACACCAAGAAGCCGCGTATGGCAACAATGTTACCTAAATGGATGACATGATAATGTAATCTCTAGTAGAGTCATTGGAGTCTGTAATAGTCAGGTAGGGGGAGAGATTGATTGAAGACGTGCTCAATCAAGACTCAACCCAATAGTGAGTCGATCGGTCTCTCGCCATGAAGCGACGGGCGCATGTATCGTGAGCCGACAAAATAGCGTCGCGGACTCTGCGCATCGTGGCGAGGGAGGGCTGTGCGTTTTAGCCAGCCAAGTAGGGTATAAATACTAAGGAATAAAGATCAAAAACGCTGCGATTACGGTGCAGCACCATATCGTGTTGTGTTCTTGAGTTTTGCATCTGCTAGAGTTTTACTCGGCGTGGTCACCATCGATCCCGGGCGCGGCGCGTTCCAGGCGTGTCGCAGGTTCTGGAGCTGATCGGCTCCAACAATGTGGTATCAGAGCCAGGTGGAGGCGTTCGGCGGCGAGGAGAAGCTGCAGGAGGTGCTGGGTGATTGTATTCATCAAAGCCAAGATCGAGGAGATGTGAACTCGAGCAACCGTCGTGATGACAGGAAGCAGTGGCGAGAAGTCAGAGAAAGAGACCATGGAGCGTGCCTGGAACCAAGCGTCAGGTAATCTGGTCTGGCCAATGCTGTCTAGAACAAACTATCAAGAGTGGTTAGCGCATGTGTAATGCAATCTTGAAGCTATGTATCTGTGGGATGCTATTGAGAGCGACAAAGTCAAACGGCGACGTGATCGGCTTGCGCTCGGCGCCATGATTCGTGGCGTGTCACCCGAGATGCACTCCATGTTGTTGAACAAGAAATCAGCAAAGGAGGCATGGGAGGCGATCAAATCAATGCGTCTGGGGGCAGAACGTGTCAAGGAGGTCAATGCGCAGAAGCTGTTGGCAGAGTTTGAATCGATCTCGTTCAAGACTGGAGAGTCGATTGATGATTTTGCCATGAGGATCGGGAAGCTTGCAACCGATCTGAGAGGATTAGGAGAGGAAAGCGTGGATGACACGCGAGTCGTGAAAAAGTTTCTTCGGGTTGTGCCTGCACGCTATAATCAAGTTGCAGTCACGATAGAGATGTTTTGTGATCTGAAGAAACTCACGGTGGAAGAGTTGGTTGGTCGCTTGAGGGCAGCTGAAGACAGATTTGAGTCCCTGTTAGAACAATCAACCGAGAAGACAAAGCCTTCCCTTCTGCTTACTGAGGAGGAGTGGTCGGCGAGGCACAAGAGCCGGATGGTGCACTCAGAGTCGTCTTCGTCAGGCGGCAAAGGAGGAGGGCACTATGAAAAGAAAGGGAAACCAAGATCACGAGATTCTGGTGGTAGAGACCGTGAAAGGCGTGATGCTGGTGTTCACCCGTCGACGGGAACACCTCGTCAAAACGGTAAGTGCAAGAAGTGCGGTGTCTTCGGACATTGGGCAAAAGAGTGTCTGAATAAGAAGAATAGGAAGGATGATCAAGATGATACAGTTCATCATGTCGTAGGAGATAACAACAAGAGTCCTGCACTTCTGGTGGCTCAGGTGTGTAATATCGTTCGCACACCAAGCACTGGAGGGCAAGGGCTAGTTCTTAACCATGAGCGTGTCTTTCCGGAGAAGTACAATGAAGGCGCATGGGTTCTTGAGAGTCTCTGATAGATTTAGATGAGACTGTGCATGGTTTAGTAAGGTTTGGAGATGGCTCCACTGTCGATATTTGTGGTGTTGGCACAGTGACGATGGCCAGCAAGAACAAGGAGCATCGTATCCTCACTGAAGTTTACTACATTCCCTCTCTGAGATGTAATATCGTCAGTTTGGGTCAACTAGAGGAAGCAGGATGTCGCATAGAAATTGACAAAGGCATAATGGAGGTGTTTGAAAGAGAACAGCCGGGGTCTACTCGTGGTGTTCTAATCCGAACAGAAAGAAAAAATCGTCTGTATGTCATGAAGATTAATCTGACATCACCTGTTTGCCTGTTGACAAGAATGGAGGAGGAAGCATGGCGCTGGCATGCATGTTTTGGTCATCTGAATTTCAGAGCCTTGCATGATCTAGGAGCTAAGAAGATGGTGGAGGGTTTGCCCTTGATCAGAAAGCTGGAGCAGGTTTGCGATGGATGTGCACTGGGCAAATTACATCGTACTCCGTTTCCGCGTACCTCAGCATGGCGAGCATCAGAGGGACTTGAACTTGTGCACACGGATTTGTGTGGACAGATCTCTCCTACTACACCAGGAGGTAAATCCTATTTCATGTTGATAGTGGATGATTATAGTCGATTCATGTGGATAGAATTGTTGACATCCAAGGATGAAGCGTTGGCTTGTTTCAAGAAATTCAAAGTGGCAGCAGAATTGGAGTCTGGTTGTCACCTGAAGGCGCTGAGAACAGATCGGGGTGGGGAGTTCAACTCCAGAGCATTTACAGTGTTTTGCAGTGATTGTGGAATCAAGCACAACACCACCACCTCATATACTCCGCAGCAAAACGGTGTGGTGGAGCGAAGGAATCAGACTGTAGTCGAAATGGCGTGATGTCTGCTGAAAAGTATGAAAGTGCCACTAAGATTTTGGGGAGAGGCCGTTAAAACGGCTGTTTACATTCTGAATCGCTCACCGACAAAAAGTTTGGATGGGAAAACTCCTTTCAAAGCATGGTTTGGTAGGAAACCGGGTGTGAAGCACCTAAGGACGTTTGGCTGTTTGGTGTATGCAAAGACAGTTGGTCCAGACATTAGCAAACTGACCGACAGATCAGTTGCAGGCGTGTTCCTTGGCTATGAGCCAGGAACGAAAGGATATCGTGTTTATGATCCAATCAAGGACAAGCTCATGGTCACTCATGATGTGATCTTTGATGAAGCAAGACCGTGGAATTGGGGAGGAGAGAATGGCAGCAGGACGAACAGCAGCGCCAAAGTTACTGAAGTTTCAGTGCCTGACGGATTTCAGGTTCAGTGGGAGGACACTGCTCCCGGTCCGACAATAGGGACCGATGCTGATGAATCAGAAGATTCAGAACCTGATGCTGGGGCTGGTGAGCTGAATTTGCCTACTGCATCCAATTCACAGTCTGGAGGTGCATCCAACGCAACACCACGTACTCCCACATCTATCCCGGGAGTACCAATGGTGCAGTGGGCAACGCCGCCGACGGGTCAGTCGGTGGATTCAGAAGGAGCACCATTACGGTATCGCACGATTCCTAACTTGCTGGACACAACAGAAAGACTGGAGTACTTCGAGTACAGCGGGATTTGCTTGCTTGCAGCTGAGGAGCCAAGATCAGTTGAAGAAGCATTGTCCGAGCTGAGTTGGAGGAAAGCCATGGAGTCCGAGATGCAGTCGATAGAGGCAAATCGTACATGGGAGCTCAGTATTTGGCCACCAAATCAGAAGACCATCGGCCTTAAATGGGTTTTTAAGGTTAAAAAAGATCCTGAAGGCAATGTCGTCAAGCATAAAGCTCGTATAGTAGCTAAGGGCTACGCTCAAAGGTTTGGGGTCGATTATGACGAAGTGTTTGCTCCGGTTGCGAGAATGGAAACTGTACGAGTCCTGTTGGCACTAGCAGAAAAGGGTGGTTGGGAAGTTCACCATATGGACGTCAAATCCGCATTTTTGAATGGCGATCTCTCTGAAACCATCTACGTGCAACAGCCTCCAGGTTTCACAGTAGGCAACGGAGACAAGGTCCTCAAGCTGAAGAAAGCGCTGTATGGTTTGAAGCAGGCGCCGAGAGCGTGGAACGATAAGCTAGATAAGGAGTTGCTGGCGTTGGGTTTTGTCAGAAGCAAGATGGATCACGCGGTTTACAGAAGAAGCAATAGAAATTCCTTCTTGATTGTTGGAGTGTACGTTGATGATATGATTATCTCAGGTCCAGATAGCAAGGACATCAGAGTTTTCAAGACAGAGATGAAGAAGAAATTCGACATGAGCGATTTGGGGCTGTTGAGCTATTACCTAGGAATCGAGGTAAAGCAAGATGCAAGTGGCATCACAATATGCCAGAGTTCCTATGCAGTGAAGATCATTGATTCAGCTGGCATGAGGGATTGTAACCCATGTGATACTCCAATGGAAACTCGTCTGAAACTCAGCAAACTGAAGGATGGGGATCCTGTAAACGCAACAGAATTAAGGAGCATAATTGGGAGCTTAAGGTATATCATTAACACCAGGCCGGATCTTGCTTTCGTCGTAGGTGTTGTGAGTAGATACATGGAAGCACCTGGCAAGGAGCACTGGATTGCTGTAAAACGAATTCTTAGGTATCTGAGAGGTACAGTCAGATACGGCTGCAAGTATGAGAAGGGAGCTGAACTGAAACCTATGCTACTCGGTTACAGTGACAGCAATTTCGTAGGAGATGTGGAGGATAGGAAGAGCACCACTGGTGTTGGCTATTTCCTTGGAGGAAGTCTTGTGACTTGGGCTTCACAGAAACAAAAAATTGTTGCACTATCTTCTTGCGAAGCAGAATACGTAGCAGCAGCAGCAGCTGCATGCCAAGGCATTTGGTTGAGCCGGCTGATTGCAGACTTTCTGGGAGAGAAGGAGACGACTGTCAAGCTGCTCATGGACAACATGTCCGCTATTGCTCTCAGCAAGAACCCGGTACATCACGATCGAAGCAAGCATATTGATACTAAGTATCATTTTCTCCGTGAGTGCATCGAAGAAGGCAAGGTGGAGGTGGATCACGTCAGGACTGAAGAACAGGTCGCTGACATCTTCACAAAGGCGCTGGGACGTGTGAAGTTCATCAAGCTTCGGAGGGCTTTAGGTGTCGTCGATGTGCATCCAATTTATGGGGTGATTTGTTAGCTAAATGGATGACATGATAATGTAATCTCTAGTAGAGTCATTGGAGTCTGTAATAGTCAGGTAGGGGGAGAGATTGATTGAAGACGTGCTCAATCAAGACTCAACCCAATAGTGAGTCGATCGGTCTCTCGCCATGAAGCGACGGGCGCACGTATCGTGAGCCGACAAAACGGCGTCGCGGACTCTGCGCATCGTGGCGAGGGAGGGCTGTGCGTTTTAGCCAGCCAAGTAGGGTATAAATACTAAGGAATAAAGATCGAAAACGCTGCGGTTACGGTGCAGCACCATATCGTGTTGTGTTCTTGAGTTTTGCATCTGCTAGAGTTTTACTCGGCGTGGTCACCATTGATCCCGGGCGCGGCGCGTTCCAGGCGTGTCGCAGGTTCTGGAGCTGATCGGCTCCAACAAACAACGCCAGCGAAGGAGGTCACCAGGTTGCCGGAGAAGGCAGTGGTGGCCAAGAAGGCCGCTAAGTTGCCAAACAAGGCAGTGGCAACTAAAAAGGTCGCCGAACCGCCTGCACCGAAGAAGGCTGCGGCTGCTACGAAAAGGCGAGTGGCCGGGAAGCAGGTCGCCAAGGCACCCCCGCCTTCTAAGGCCGTGGCTGCTGTGGCCAGGCAAGCATCTAGGAAGGAGGTTGCTTACAATGCAAAGAAGCATTTAGAGGAGAAGAGAGAGACCTACTGGTACCTCGCTGAGACTCTGAACGCGCTGGAGAGAGAACACAATACTCCAGGCCTGTACAATGCCTTATTCCTCAATATTTCTGATGGCGAGGCCGCCATGCTCGACGCCAAGATCAAGAAGCACAAGATGGCTGAGTGCAAATTGTTTCTCAAGAGATGTGACATCAACAAAGCGGTCATCAGGACTCTGTCCAACTTGATCAAGTGATCTCGCAGGTTGATTCACTCTCCTTCTCAGCATGAGTTGACAGCTGGTATTTCGGTTTTCAATTCAGTATTTGTTTTTGACAATAATTGTTTGCTGATCAAGTAATTGTTTATGACAATAATTCAGTGAATATGCATGAACATCTTGTGTGTTATATGTTATAAATGTAATTGGAACTCTTGCAATCAAGTATTCAGAAGCTTACTACTCCCTTGGTCCCAATTTAATTTTTATGCATGAACGATGAACATTCTTTTTTGTTGCAATTATAGAGCTAAGAAATGTTCTGAATTGACCTGCCTGTTATTACAGGAATGAAGGAAGCTGCAAAGGTTGTGTGGTGTTTTGGTGTCAGATGTCAAGACAATTGCACCTGGGCTCTTTTGTGCTGTAGATTTTGCTTAGAATGTGAATCCTATGCTGTCAAGTGCCAATAATGCCTTGATGTTGTGTCTCATTTTGGTCTATGATGGACAGGCAGTCAATGTAGAGAATTGATGTGTTGACTGCAGCTTATTTGGGCTCCTGTTACAGCTCAACAAGAGGACTCTACTATAGCTAAGTCGTGCAGCTTCAGCCGAAGCAATCTCAATGTAATCAGGCTGAATAGCTCTGGTAGTTAGCTGTTGTGAGACTAGCTAGGCCTCTATGTAGCCCACATATATTCGTAAGCTCTAGTTTATATTTTGCAAGATTGCCTGCAAAAGGGCTTTCTATTGTTCATGAAACACCAATAGTGATGGCGTTCATGTAACATTGAAGTGATGGGAAGTTCAAATGCATGTTGGTTCTGCTGTCTAAGAGACAAATGAATGAATCAGCAGATTGAGAGTTGATGATTTTTCCCTTTATTCTGTGATGATCGAGATCAGTCCATATTTGAGGGCTGGGCTGCTACTGATGTTTTTTCACTTGTATTCTGAAGTAGGCTCTTACCTCCACATGCCATCACCATGTTTGAGTGATGCTCTGAAGAACTATCAATACCATGGTTTTGATTTGCAGCAAGTCAGGTTCTCAGCAATTTGATGTTAACTATGATCATAAGTTGCAACAGCACCTAGTCACGACTTTGGATTGGATCGACACTACAATGCACTGCCTATACAGATATGCAGTTTTCAAATGGCTGGTTCCGCATTTACATTAACAAGCAACTGAAAATCTGAAATACATGAGTATTAGGCAGTACACAAGTCAGAGAACAGCACAAAGAACTTTCTCCATGACAACAGCCCTCTGACGCAGAGGTAACCATGACCAGAATGCTGAAGGCAAGCTACCATAGGTCACTATTACATGCACGAGGCTAAATATCATCCAAAACACACACAAACTTCATTTATTTAGATGATTAGTCCTACATCCACAACCCAGATACCCACCCCAATCGTATGTATTTAGAACAATTAGGAAGCCATCTTTGAATTTCATGCAGTCCTACCTCGACTCTGACCAATAGCAAGTGGAAAAAAGTTCCTGACACAAGATCAATGCTTAATTCGCTGTTAGTACCATTTGGGCATATGCACCTTAAACAAATTTATTTATATAAGAACCCCACTGAGTCTACATAAGCACCGTCTTTTGCCTTACCACTTGTGATAGAATCAGTTTGGCCATCACCACCAATGTCCAGCAGTTCTGGCATTGACCTCAGCTCTTTGATGGCGACATCTGTGACATCAGTCAGTGCATTAAGACCTCCATATCCCATTCATACTGACAATGATTCCAGAATGCCTATTAGATGGAATGGAGAAGGGTCCCTTAGGTCTCCCACCTGACTGCAAATTTGTGTTTCCTTATCACTGCATGACAAGGATGTTTTTTTTTTCCTGTTTGAATGGGTTGTAAACAATAATCCACTCCAGTAGCACTAAGAAACACCACCACCACCACCACCACCAATTACTTGCGCCAATGCAGTGTATGATTTGCATAAACGTCTAACTGAGTAGACAATTCAAGAATTCTTGCATTTCATTGATGATGGATCGGCTTCATATTTCAAATAACAGTCAATACCGGAGTTCAGTTAAACACCCAGATCCCAGCATGGCGTGTAACATGGAGCAAAGTGGGAGCCATTCATTACCACACCTACTCACCATGCCTCCTAAACCAAATAATCTTTTTTTTTTCAATCTAAGGGTTGATGTTGATCATGAAAACACTGTTTTGAAACATGGATGGTGAGAAATTAAAATTTGAATGCCACAGATGTCCGTCCTGTGACAGTTTTACAAGCTCTCGGTCCTTAAATTAGGGTTGATATATTCATCATACATGTCGATGTCAAATGTTTGATCTCTATACTTGAGCTTAGCAACTACTGCAAAATTGTAGTTGCCTTGATTCCAGAGAACTACCTTCTCATTTCTCTGCTCAGTGAAATATTTGGAAATTTCCCATTACTAAACATGGGGATATTGAATTTCCTTTTATTTTTTTATCATCATCCAGGTGTTAACACAAATTCACTGGAAAAAATGAAACTATAGCCAAGTCGTCTCTTTTTTTTTTCTTTTGCAAAAAGTAGCCAAGTCATCTGGTTTGCCTATTTCATCATCAGAACTTAATGATGTAGACAAGGGGCAAACATGTTCAATTTGTTCATGCTACTAAAGGATGTAGGAATCCTTCTATTGGGAATACCATTTGTTCCACAAGGTGAAGCTATAGCCTCCAGCTATTGAAGGAAAAGCTACAAAAGGAAGCTTTGGCCCTTGGATTGGTGTGGGCGAGGATAAGCAACACAATGAGAGAAGTCATGATAAAGGTAACAAGTAACATGGAGAAATATAGCAAAAGGTTCACCAAAAAAAAAAAGAAATATCCTAAATGAAGGATCGCAAGAAACCAAAGAATGAAATTGCCCATGAATCTTGTACGCAACAGATGCCAAACAATGTGTACCAACGGAATTAAAATATAATAGAAAATCAAAGTGGTCAAGGAAAGGAAAAGAAAAGAAAATGCTGCTCACTATCCGACGAGGCACAACTGCAAGTGTGGTGGGCAATCACGTTTTTGGGAGTGCACATCTTCGACACAACTGCTCACTTACTCGCCAACGAGACAGTTTCAATACAAGTGCGAGTGTACTTCCTGGCTGTCGTTCGCATGACGACACTTTGTACATTGTCCTATACCAATCATGGACCAGTGGGATCGATGCCACTGATACTTCCGACATTGGTCTCATCTGAATGTATATCTATGGCAAAACTACCTAAATTATGCCAACTCACAGTTTTGTCGGGTGTACTCGAATCATCCATCTTTTACAAGTCATATAGAACATCCACTTTTTACAACTCAAAGAATCATCAAGAATTCACAACAATACAGCATTTGATATAAATATGTAGATAGGGAAAAATATGTAATTTCTATGTAACATTGATCTTCTTCTAGAAGCGTATTTTAGGACGGAGGAAGTATTTGCATTTGATCCTAACACAAATACAAATTCACTGGAACTCAAAAAATCAACCGACATTACATGCCAAACAATGGCCTTGATATCCCTTTCGAATGGTTCTTAACAGCATCTACAAGATTAAAGGTCCAGAATGACATGTATTTTGAAAGAAATTGGCAGGTTAAAACAACCCCATTCAATTATGGGTAGAAAATAGTACTCCATCCATTACAAATTATAAGACTTCAGGGCTCTTCTAAATATGTCTAGACACTTACGCATACACTATGTCTAGATACATAGTAAAATTGATGTATCTAAAAAGACAAAACATCTTATAATTTGAAGCCAATGGAGTACTTTCGGACAAGCAGAAGGAAATAATAACAGCTTCATGAGGCATGCAGAGGAAAGCAATCAAGAGTCCAATAGTAATATTAAAAAAACAGTCCAATAGTATCACATAGGTATAGGTAATGCAGCTATGTAACTTTACCAGATTAATAAATAGTAGTCCGTGGACCATTTTGTAATTATAAGTGAGTGGATAAGCATCTTGCTCATGTAAGCCTAGACAGTACAAAGACTTGGCATCCCCAAAATCCCAGCATTGGACTGAGCAGGGCCGCATAAGGCTTCCTATTATAAACCAGGAAGAGGTACACGTGTTGAGGCTTGAGAGTTTCCATGCGAGTAGAGTTGAACTCTGGTCTGTCCAGCCCAAAATAGAAAGCCCTGCAAGTGCAAAAATATAGCAATGGTCGTGGTTACAGCTAGGCATGTTCTGAAATTTGTGCATGCAATGTGTTGCTGGTCTTGTAGTTGTACATCGTAACACACAACATGGCTTCTAAATATCTATAGGCATTATGGTTAAATTGATACCTTCTGAAGAATATTTATCTCTGTCCTTTGCTTCCTGTGAAATATGCATCATAGTTGTTTATTCTCTGGCCCATCAGTTCATGATCATGAACATCCCACTAGCATAATGCTTCAGCACTACTGTACTAGAACGCATTGCCTCCAACCAGAACCAACCACCATCACTGACTGATGTAGTTACTGCAAGAACCCCCAAGCAAAATCTTGCATCATCTCCAAAAACAGAAGACAGCACCGTTTATTATAATTCAGACACCAGGATTGCTAACTATACATAAAAGCCTCCTTTTTAGCTCTTGAAGTTTTTGCAAGGGCCATTCATATTGCAGTAAAAGGCTCCAACCAGCATCAATGAGAACTATTGTCTATTGATGTAGTTACCTCAAAACCCCCAAGCAAAATTTTGCACCATTTCCAAATACATCAGGCAGCGTTACCAACTATACATAAAACCCTTTCTTTTAGCTCTTGAATTTTCTGCAAGGGCCATTCATGTTGCAGAAAAACAATGAGTGACACTAGAATCATCATAAAAAAGATGGCACTCACACCTAACTTGGTTGTTCTAAGGAGTGGAAAACTTACATGATAAGATCTTGAAGCCCATTTCTCAGCTGAAGCTGCAGCTTCTTTTAGGTGAGATTTTCTAGGAATCTCATTTGAAAGAGTGTAGCTTGAGCTCTCTGTTGCCTCAGCTACCCATATTTGCCTCGTTTCGTCTTTCTGTCGTTTGATCAGATTACTAAAACCAACCTGAGCAAGAAATTTAGCAATAAGCTAAAGCTGCACTCGTTTTGAAAGGGTTAAAGCTGAACACATGTAATAACTTCAAATGGTCTTCAAATGTCTAGCAATAGATTTCCCAGACTTGTGTTCAATCTAGAGGTTTCAAAATAAGAAACAGAAACTCAACATATATACAAAATCAAATATCACATACTGTGTTTCCAGAGAGAGTATAACTAAATAATGCTGAGTCTTCGTCAGTCGTTGCGGATGAAATGCTAACAGCTAGAAGACAATCTTGCTCTTCACACGCTTGTCCAGAGATAAATTTAGATCCATCTGTTAAAAAGAGCCACTGTTTTTTCTTGTTGCCACATAAATAAGTATTGCCAACATATAAAATAAAACCTGCAATATCAAATTCACTGCAACCAATAGGAATTATTCAATAGGTTCATTAATACAATGAGAGAAGATTGGGAAGGTTAAATATGAGATTAGACTGACCTTGAAACCGGCACCTCACCAAATTTCAAGAGTTCAATTGCTTTACAAGGGGTAAAGAATGGTCTGGAAAAAGAAACATGGTTAAGGTTGAATGATGAAATGTAACTATGGAGTGCAGCCATGCTGCTTACTTAAAATCTGTAGTCTGAGCTGATGGCAAGGGCTTCCACATTGTAGATGATCCTCTAGCATGCAAGTACAGGATTTCAGTGCAATAGTTCGAAGGCACCAATCCCGTAACAGAATAAGCTTGTCCCTCCACAAGATTATGTTTCTGTCAATAGCAATGATGAAGCTTTAATGGTTTACACCAAAATTCTTCCATCCAGAACCTAACTCTGAACCATAAAACCCTAAACCCTAAAGATGTATGAAACACGTCTATAGACCACAGGATGATATTGACATACCTGCATCTCAGTAGGATGTCAAATTGTTATTAGCCCCTCCTTGTTACTGGATGTAGAAGCTGAACGTTTATTGACAAGGCCACTCACTTTCACTTTCAAAAATGGTGTAACATCCCTTGAACTAAGGCCAGCAACTTCAAGGGCCTTCTCAACCTTCTTAGATACTTCGTTTTGCTTAATAATCTGCAGCATATTGATTCAGCATGTGTAACTTTCCACGTAAATATGAACCAAAAGATGCCAGAGCCACTTACGTTTCGCTTTTCTATATAAGATGAGTAAAGCCTCAAACGCTCCGGACTCATGTCCGCAAGTATAAATTCAGTCTCAGCAGCATGCTCTAGCATTTTGCAAATTTTAGCCCCTTCCTCGTCATCATCAGTACTGTCACAGTGTTCTTGTTGTTCAAACAGAATATCTTCTGTGATCTTAGATACTCTATAAGAAACAGTAATGTTACTATGATCACATAAAAGGGGGAGAATATTAAACAAAGTGAATCAATAAAACTAAAACTAACTTTCAACTTTGATATGAAAACTTCAGGGCTCTACTCTAAGTGCACTTTCAATGATTGTATGTGTTACGACGAATAAAGAGAGACTCAACTAGATGATAGTATTGTGGCCCAATGGGATAGAATACATAAAAGACATGAGAGGGAACCCCCCAGACTAGAGATTACACTAATACCCCCTGACTGTTATACCTTAACACCCCCTCTCAAATGTAATATCATTGCATTTGGAGAGTTGGCACTATACACTAGAACTTTTTTTTAAAAAAAGAAGAGAGATAAATTACAAACAAATCCAAAACAGAAAATGGTGTTGAAGCATGCAACTCTTGAACAATGTCGATGTAGAAAGTCATCTCCTCCACAAGAGGGTACTGCCTTCACAACCCGTACTTAGCAAATACCTCAAGTCTTCATAAATGGTGCTTTGACTCTTCGAATAACCTTGCTTTGGAGACTTTGAACTCAAGAGATGTGTCAAATCAAGCCAAAGGAAACATAATAGGATAGAATGGTGATGGTGATTGATGAGTTGGTGACAAATAAACGGCCATTGATCATGAATGTAGCAAAATGGGCTACGAAAGAGGCCAAGAGGGCATAGTTGTATCAATAATGATGATGATTAGTTAAATCAACGGGAGTCAGATGACCAAAGAGAAAAAAGATTGGCCGAGGAATTTAGAAAATAGGCCTCAAACACACTATAGGAGTAGCAAGCAACATGAAATGAAGAAAATGACCTCGACGAACAGCAAAAGATAAAGAAGAATCAAAAGGCAGGGCAGAATCATTGACCCATGGAAGAATCAGGTCCATGATGGACGGAATCAATCTGACAGCACGGGCATATCCTCCTC
This sequence comes from Bothriochloa decipiens, assembly GCA_023333625.1. Lineage (NCBI taxonomy): Eukaryota > Viridiplantae > Streptophyta > Magnoliopsida > Poales > Poaceae > Bothriochloa > Bothriochloa decipiens. The sequence continues at coordinate 46,150,588 of CM041640.1, read as the reverse complement.
GCTGGACGGGCGATGGGCCATTAAGGACCAAAAGTTGTGCATGGTGGAAAGAGCCTGCAAGGACAGATGGAGAGCACCCGTGCAGACGCCATAGATGCTACGCGGACAACACGCATAAGCAAAGGCATGGATGGTCTGGTGATGCGAATGTCCATACTCCACGACAAGCACGAGCAGACAGACGGGCAGCGCACGGGAGGGAAGGGTAGTGGGTGGATCTAAACCTAATGCTTTGGTACCCCTGACTATTATACCTTAATGGTATGCAGAGGTCTATAGATTTAACAAAGTAAGCTTCTTTACAGTAGGGAATGTCGCATGAAAAATCAGTTGTGCCAATAGTCAACCCACATGATGCCACTTATTGGGAAGCAAATATGTTTGCATGCGCTTTTCGCAACATGGTTTCCCCAACAGTTTGCCTACTGATTATCAGGGAGAACATCTGTGCATAAACCAATCTAATAGTGTTCATGAATATAAGCAGTGGACACTTTAACAAATGTAACAGACAATTAATTAGATATTCAAGAGTACTACTGCAATCTTAATTGCACAAAAAGCAATGACAGGAGAGAACCCAATTCTGAGCTACCACGATGAGGAGCACAGGTAATGGATACACATTAGTATTATATATAATAAATAAATATAAACACCAAAGCCCCATACAGAAAAACATGGCGAGCAAAAATTGTCATGTCAGATATATTAATTCACATACTGCACATGTATCAGAGATTGCAATGGTGCTCTGATAGTTTAATAGTTTATCAACTGCTAGAAAAGTTGTGACCATTCAGTGCATTCATTTGTATTATTCACAAGTCACATAACTAAGTACCTCTGGTGGTATAGTTCCAGCGCCTTTCTTTCCATCCTTTCAGATCTCACAATAGAACAACCATCAGGCAACCTGACATACACAATTAGCCATTACCCCGTTTGGATCCTTGGTATTGAAATCCATTCTAATAATCACAATTTAGGCACAGATCAATTAAGTTAATATGGTCACATACGGAATATACTTGTATACTACTGTTGGCCACATGGGAGAGATACTTATGTGCTGCACTTCTAGTACAAAGGTTGTACTATAAGTTGTAGAGAAGAAGCAAAGCATGGGGATCTATCTATGAAACCAATTTCTATCGCTCACCCCATTATTTAAGGCAGCCCTATATCTAAACTTTGAAAAGTTGTGGAATATCAAATTCCAAGCTAAATAGCCTAGTCCATAAAGTAGATTCCAATTTCTCTAAAATGAAAGGACCCAAACAGGCCCTAGAGACTCCACAAGTATGTGTGTATCTGATCCTAGATCTTTCTTTCTTTCTGACAAATGTGGTGAATTTAGTTTACATCAAGTCACATACCTTTCCCGGTAGAGAACAGGATATATCCTTGTGATTCCAACCAGTGTCCTAGGAACTCTACCACCAGAAGCTTTTATGCACCTGAATGCCGGTGGTAGTCCAACATGCTTGCCTGAGATCAAAGAGAAGACATTGTTTTTATAAGAAATAAGCAGAATTTGAAGTGCAGATTTAGTTACACAGTTGCTCATAAATGTTCATGGGTAACCCCAGCTGAACACACGTTTTGCTATCAGAACAGGCAAGGGAAGATGATATTGTTCTTTAAGAAAAATTAAGTACAACAGGCACATACAGAATCCTAAGGCATCATTCCATCTAGCTCGATAAGTTCCATTTATGTGGACAACTAATTTGATAGTACCAGGTGCCTGAAAATATGATGTCATCAAAAAAATATTTAATTACGTGATATTCCTTATTTAGACAGAATTGATGGAACAGGCATCAGACAAACCTCATGAAATGACACAGGTCCAGACCAACCACATAAAGAAGCTCCCCATATCTGCCAAGATGGAACACATATTAGGATAAATATGTTAGAACTTAGAAGTTTGTAATAACTACAGCCATGTCCCTTGAAAAATGAAAATATCATATTACCCGAAGCTTCTGCCCTATGAAAAGCTTTCTTTTCTTTAGTAGTTCCAAAAGTGCCGTATCCAATGATGCATCAAGTGAATAACTGTGAAGAAGCAGACAATGGAACTTGTTGCATCATTCAGTTTCAATGCAATGATATAAGGTGAACACAACAACATACCATCCATCAGTTAATTCAATATTTGCAGACATGTTTCTATTAGTGGCTGACAAGCTTTGGTCGTCATTGTCGTCTTCAATAGTATCTACCTTGTTAACCTCCAACTTATTGTTAGTTTGGTCAGGACAAGAGTAAATAGCTGAAATGCACAAGACCATCATCAAAGATGGTGAAGCATTCCCTTCTAAAGTTCTCTTTATTGCTGACCGATGACCATGATTCACTTCTCTGTCATACCTAAAATCCATGAATTTTCATGAATAAAATCATATGCATCCATACAACTGAAATGGAAAAATAGAAGACATGATTTTCATCTCACCGGTACTTAAGCTCATCAAGAACATTGTCAACTGTCAAGAATTTACCAGCAGCTCTAGTTGCGTAGCATCTCTCAAGTGAAGCAAGCTTCCACACGATCCATTTATAGTGGTTACTGACCCATCTAAAACAGGAAAACTACAGTGACTTGATAGCAGGGATGTCTGAAGAAAGTTTATCACCATCAAGTCAAATAAAGTCTTAAGTACACACATGAAACTAGAAAAGTAATGGTCAAACATTTTTTTAATCATCTGTCACTTATTGAGCGAAAGCACCGCATCAATTTACCTAACATCGTACTTGCTTATTTGAAGTTACGAATTTTCTTTTCTAGTGGATTATTGAGCAGAAGCCTTCACTCTTTTTTGTCAAAGGTTAACATTATATCACCCCATATCCTAATCCAAATCCCACTTCTCTGATCCCACAATCCAAACAAACATAAAGGTCAGTCTTGTATCATCAGCATGGAATAGTGGAACATGATTTTCAAGAATGATCTTTACTCTTTAGTTGCATATGACAATGAAGCACCACATGTGAGCAGCATTTTCTGAAACTCTTCTGCACCAGTATTCGTATGCTGAAAGCTAAACTTTTCAGCTCTTCTTGCATCCATGAGCTTCACATCATCAGTTACATGTTCAGTCTGCTTACAAGAAAATATTCATAATTAACAAACTTAGGAAATAACACATCAGCAGAAATTAAATGGAAGGACGCAACACTGTACCACATATTTGAAGCAAGGAGGACCACCAAAATATTCTTTGTAATTTTTCCTTCGATGTTGGAAAGGATAACGTGCAGATAGCATTGTCCTACAGGGACTGATCTGCATTGGTGGCAATATGGCATCTCCTGTGAAAAATAGTGCAGCCTATCAAGTAGGAATAAATCTGGAGAATGTGCTAACTATGTATCACCATCAGCTTACCAGCAGAAGATAGTTTGCTGTTTTTTATTGGCGTGATAAACCTAGCCAGTTTTACCAAGGATGTATCAGAAGCATGAGATGAAAGAGTTAAAAACTTGCTAGACAGAGAGTATATCGAAGGACCTGGAAGAACGGGGCCGTTTGAATGGAGATATGGAGTTTCTTCCCCCAATCATTCTCTTTCCATTTGCCAAGCGGTCCATATTTCCAGAACATGTAGCCATGTAGTTAGTAATGTCAACCAATGGCCCAGCAGGCATATGGTGCCACTGGGTCTTGTCTTTAGTGTTACTCACATTGTTGCCTTCAGATAAACATCTGGAGGGAGGCTTGGGAATTTCATTGATCGGATGATATTCCCTTCCAATATGAAACATATTAGGACTTTTTTTAGTCATAGGGGCGTGAGGTACAGCATATCCTATTGCTCCAGTTCCATGTGATAGGTTAGATACATCTCCTTTCGGAGAAATAGTTGATTTTGGTAGCTTCTCTGTAGTTGATGCCAAAGAGTGACCTATTGAATCATTTGGAGAAACCACTAAATCTGAATCACCCAAAAGGCTTTTCGCACGTTGTAGTGCATCAGCAGATATAGCCATTGATCGGCCACCTGCAGTGCTGAACCTGATAGAATGCTCACCAGCATCAGAGGTAGTACTTTTAGAAAACCCAAACTGCTGATGTCTATCCATATGTGTGGGGTTTTCTGTTGGATAAGTAACCTTATGAGTGCCACTAGAAATTGCACTTGTAGATGCAACATCAAGCCTGTGTTCTGGATTTCCCCGCTTAACAGTTATCTTCGTACCTAACTTATCGCTCACATGTCCAAAAAATTGTGTTGAAAGGGTATTCTCCTCCAAGCCCAATAAGGTAGCAGCTCGAGAAACACCAGTTGAAGATACATTTACTGTTCTTGCATGGTTTGTCTTGAGAGGTGAAGCAAAGGCTGCAATTTTTTTTTCCATCTTAACCAGCTTGAAGTGCTCTGACAAAGAACAGCTCAGATCAGCAATAAATAAAGGGGAAATGAAGATTAAATTTAAAGGTCAAGCATTCTCCATTACATCCTTTAGAAACAAGTAATTCGAGTTTTCTACTATCTAAAGCACCAGCAGCAGCATTATGCCTCATCAGCACTTGATTTAACTAGTCATTGTTCATGTCATGTTCTTGAAACTTGGTCATACATTTCAATTTGGTACGCTTCTGCACATTATTCATTTATTTACACACAAGCGTAATGCAACTGTCTGGACAATGAAGTGCACACCGCTCTAAATGAGCAAGGTAAAGAATGATTAGCTTGTATAAACAAAGAAATAGATCATGCCAATGCAACAATGTTTTCTTTCTTTTATTGTAGTTAGAAAATATGTGGCTAAGTACTTGCAGTTTGTAAAATGTGTTTGATAGCTTCATATTCACAACTAAAAAGGAATAATAAAACCTCATATTTAATTAGGCAACTTCACATAATGGTGGTGTGCCTTTTGAAAATACTTTTATTCAATACTGTTGCCCAAACATCAAACCAATTTCAGTGGAAAGCCCAGAGGTCAGCTTGACCTAAGGGCCGCTTGATTGAATCAATGTTTGCAAAAGCTTGGTCTTACAATACTTGGTCACTGCTTATATAGAGCAGGACCTCTACCTACTCCCCTAGGATATTCCTTGCATAAAGCAAGATGTTTAGACTACTTGGCTGCCAAGGCTTGTCCATGATCAACTTGGAAGCCAAGGCACCTCCTAATTGCAGTAATGTAAATGCAGGAAAGTAAGATACAATTACCAGGCCTAACTACTGTCAAATACAATCTAGTATAACCCCATGAAGAATCACGAGGGTGACGGCGGAACCTCATCGCCGACGCCACCGCAGCCTCCTCTGCTGCCTCACCCACCCCCTCCGCCACCACCACCCCCTCCTCTGCCTCCAGCGCTGCCATCGCCTTAGGGTTTTTCGGTCCAGTGAGTGTGTGTTCAAGGTGATTGTCTCCAGCTAGAACATTGCTAATGCTCTGGCTATTCTTGGGGTTCTGCGCCTTAACTCCGTCGATCTACACCTCCATTCGTGTTTCGCGGCGGCGAGGGCGGCCGCTCAACACCTTCCGCCGGTCTCCCCGGTGGAGACGACTGCAGTTAATGCTCCTGCACCCAACGCTCCTGCCGCCCGCGTTAATTCATTTGACCTTGCGCCTACCCACCCTCTACCCGGCTCTGGACACAGAGCGATTCGCTTGGGAAACGTGCCAGCAAATCTTTTGAATGTACCTCCCATACTATTGCCTTCATTCCCCAGTTTACCGGCTCGGCGGGGAGCGGCGTCCTGTCTTGTCTCCCAGGCTGGGACAGTTATGGCGGCCAGGCAGGGTGATGGCATCTTCAATTCACAGCTACCAAAGCGTACATACCTTTAGGCTGCTCTTTTCCCAGCCTCCCCCCAGACCCCGGTTTGCAAAACCCTAAAACCCCTTTTGAATCCCTCGGCCTATTTCCGTTGCCTGGCTATGGACCATCTGGTGAGAGACTGCCGCGACCTTGTCCGTTGTCGCCTCTATCTCGCCTTCGGCCACTGCAGCCCGGAGTGCAAGATGCCGTTCCATTGTCTGTTCCGCAGGCTCCCTCGCCGCCACCCTTCCTCCGCCCGCACCATCAACGCCCCACCGCCGCCGCCCTGCTCTCCACCCGCCCGCACCAAGTCCACCACCGCTGCTCCTACCACCTTCCACACCACTGCCAAAGATGCTGCCAACATGGTGGCCTCTTCCTCGGCCGGTCCGGATGGGGCTGTCGAGGTTGTTAGCTCCCAGTCGCTCCTGCCCCTGACCCGGCTAGAGTTCGCCACGCGGCATGGACCGTGCTTTGCCAACAAGTTCGCCAACGGGAGCGAGGACGATCCGGCTGAGGGGAGCATCTCCTTCACCTCCTCTGAGTCATCCCCATGGGAATGCTGCTCACCCCCGCCCTCACCGCCTTTGCCTTGCATTGGCCTTTCGTCCCTCCCCTGCGTTGGACCGCCGTCGCCTCGCGTCGGCCTCCTGCCGGCCCCAACCACAGCGGGGGGCTCGTCGCCCTCCCTGGCTGCTGGAGTGGACGTTGGCATCGACCCGACCCAGAGCTCCGGGGAGGAGTACGAGAGCGGAGATCTGGACGGCTCCAATGACAGCTTCGATTGGCAGGAGGGCCGGGCCCGTGCCATCAATGCCTGGGTCTCCCCGGGTAGGGACGAGCTCACGGAGTGACTGCTCTTCACCTACATCGAGCCGCCCGTGCCCCGCGCCGAGGTGAGTGCGTTCATCCACTCTGCCCTGCGCCTGGTGGCGCCGACCCTCTCGGTGGACCTGCTGCCCTCGTCCCATGGGGCCATGATTCTTCATCGTGGCAATGTCGAGGAGTGGGACAACCTACTCCAGCTTAGCCCCATCTCTTGCGAGGGGCACGAGCTTTTCCTCAAACGACCAGAGGAAACCAACAATCGGGTTTATCGTATCCCCACTTGGCTTGCGTTCGTTTCCATTGTTGATTTCCCTAATGAGCATTGGTACAAATCCAAGATCAAGGAGTGCTTCTCGGGGTTTTGTGAGGTCACTGAGATCGACCCACGTGGCCTCATGGGTGACAACTTCGCCCCCCTCAACCTTCTGCTAGAGGTGAATGATATGTTTGAGGTCAGGATCTCCTCCAGACTGGGTGTTGGCAGAGCTGGTGCCGTTGCAAAGGTGCTCCTAATCCGGGTGTGGTCCAGGGAGTACCAGCTTGACGCCCAGGGCAACCTGGCACCGTTCTTTGGACCACTGTCTCCGCCTGCGGCCGGCCCCTCGCAGGGGCCCTCGGGCCCCTTCCGCCTTGAGCAGCAGTGCCTCCCATAGCCGCACCACCTGCACGACTGCTACCCACCGCTGCCACCCGCGCATGGCCATGGCCACGCCCATGGTGAGCAGATCGCCACTCAGGTCCTAGGCCCAGCTTTCGCCCTCACCCGCGCTTCCATATCCCACCCCTCCTTGCCAGGAACTTGCATCACCTCCTCCACCTGCACCGCCTCCTCCTCTCTCATTGCCAACGTTGGCATGGTAGTTGAGGTCCACCCTACCAGCCCACTGGCCCCCTTCCATCCCTGGCATCGCCATCGCATAGCCCTCCTATCATCATCTACCGTCGCACCTGCCTCCGCTCTTGTGTCGCCATGCCTGCCCCTGCGCTAGCTACTCCTGCCCAGGCTAGGGAGCGTCGCTCTGCCATTGTCGCTGCCCTCAAGCGCCGTAGCTTGCGTCTGGCTGCCAAGGCTCTGGTTGAGTTCATCGACACGATGACGCAGGAGGTGCAGCGCAAGGCCCTGCTCAACTCCCTGTCTGGATGCTCCGCCAGCTTGAAGAAGCATGTCACCAAGAAAAACATTCTTTCTCGCAACATGCTGCCCCTAGGGGTGGCCGAGTTGCGCAAGCTTGTGAACGCAGTAAAGCATAGCTACAAGAACGTCGACGTCGTCGGCATGGTGACTGATGTGGCTGAATGATTGATCAAGTCCTCCGTCATGCCGGCGGCTTGCGTTCACTCCCCAATGGTCACTGGGGACTACATCCGGTGAACGCACCTATCATAGCTATTGTTGTGGTCTTAGTTTCATTTTCATGTACCCTTATGCCTGGGGTTGGTGTCGTCTAGAACTTTTTCATGTATGCTGGTGTTGTACCCTTGAACCATGAATTCTAATAGGTGTTTTTATGTCGTGTCATGGAACGTTCATGGTTTAGGTGACTCGGACAAGTGTACCATCATGCGAAACACAGTATGTGATGCAAAACCATCAATTTTATGTATCCAGGAAACTAAGCTAGATAGCATCGGGGTTTTCAAAGCGAAATCTTTTCTTCCTCCCAATTTCACCTCCTCTTTTGTCTTAGCCCTGGCGGACGGCACTAGATCTCTGGTTTCTTTGCTTGCCACCGCTAAATCGTCAACATATGCAATGACATTTCTTTACAGTTGTGACTCTAGGACCGCTTGAATCATTCTTGAGAATGTTGCTCCTGCACTTTTGAGGCCTTCTGGCATTTGGACAAAACAATATGTGCCAAAAGGTGTTGTGAAACTTGTCTTCTCCTCATCTTATTTTTTGAGTCATATCTGGTGATACCCTAAGAAACAATCTAGTAGTGAGAAATGTTTGCACCCTGCTGCTTTGTTGATTGATGAGTCAATCCCTGGTAATGGGAATGGGTCTTTTTTACAGGCCTTGTTTAGGTCTGTGAAATCTATACACATTCTCATTTTGCCATTTTTCTTTGGTACCAGGACAGCATTTGCTAATCACTCTGAGTATTTGACTTTTCTAATAACCTTGGCATCGAATAACCTCTGGACCTCCACTTTGGCTACGAGTATACGCTCCTCTAACATTTTCTTTGCTTTTGCTTCTTGGTCTTGACATTTGGGTTTAAGTCAAGGATGTGCTCAATTACATCTCTACTTATCCCTTGTAAGTCTACTGCTGACCAAGCGAATATGTCCTTGTTTTTTGCCAGTAGTTCTAATAGTTCTCTTCTCTCTACCTCCGATAGGTTTGCTCCTATGGTGACTTTTCTGTTTGGGACGGCCTCTTCTAATGGCACTATCACTGTGTCTTCCTGGTCTGCCATGTTTGTCTTCCCCCTGGCACGTCCGGAGGCTCTTCTGTGGCCACAGTGTTTATGTTCCTGTGTGCTTTATAAATTGCTCTCTCAATGTTCCTTGGTTCCTTCTAGCTACCACGCACCGATATGATTCCGTGTAGTGCTAGCATCTTCATGCAGAGGTATCCCATGTGTATGGACACATTGAATTTGTTTGCAAATCCTCTTCCCAGGATTGCGTTATATGGTTAGTAGATATCTACCACATCAAAGGTGACATATTCTGTTCTGGCGCAGTCTTCGTCTTTGAATGACCGGTAGTGAGATCTTTCCTAGTGCATCAATCTTTCTTTCGCCAAAACCAATCAATGGTGTATCTGGTGGTTGTAACTGGCTTCTGCTGAGCTTCATTTGATCGAATACATGGGCAAAGATGACGTCTACCGACCTCCCAGACTCCATGAGTATTCTGCTTATCTCCCATGTTGCAATGTTTGCCTTGATTACCATAGCATCTGCATGCAGGTAGCTATCAACCCAAAGGTCCTGTTCAGTGAAACTGATTGGTACCTTAGACCATTCTGTTGTCCTAAATGTTCCCTGTACTGCTACATTGTTTACCAATCGGAGGTGGTCCTTTTTCTGCTTTTTGGTTTCAAACTCCAGGGCTGAACCTCTGGCTATTGGTAGTATCATTCTGATAGTTGGTAAGGCAGAGTGTGGGTTCATCTGGTTTTCAATCGGAGGCTCCAACTTTGGGGCTATTGATGGTGACTGACTCTATTGTGGAGGTGCTGGCAAGGCTTCGTATTGCCTTTGCTGACCCATCGGAGGTAGCTGCACCTGTGGTGTTTCAATAAATGCGATATGCGGTGGTCTTAGGTTAATGTAAGTCAGGCTGCTCTCTGCTCTGCTTGATGTGTGGCTTGGGTACTACCCTATTTGCTGATGCATAGGTCTCCAGGCTGGAATTGATGCTGGGTAATACTGGTGTGCTAAACTGTACTGTGGGATTGGGCCTGTGCCGTGTCCCAGGAAGCTTGAGTTGTATTGCTGGTGCTAGTGCTGCCCATACATGTGGTCTACTTCTCTGGTATTTTGTTACAAGGATTGTTGTTGTGACTGCTTACTTTTTATTCTTTCTATTGTCTCAAGGGCCTCCGGACACTCTCTCGTGACATGACCTTTGTATTCTCCGTGAAAGAGACAATAGGGTTTCTTTGGCTTCTAGTTCTTGTTCCAATTCTTTGGTTTGTTGTTTCTATTGTAACCCTATCTGCTTTGGTTCTTGTGCTCTTGATGTCTTTCTCTTTCTTGTCATTGTGCTGCTGGGGATGACTGTTCTGAATGTTAAAAACTTGCTTTTGCTGGTTTTGGTAATTCTGTCTTTGCTGAGGCCTATTGTCCTTCCTATTTCCACTGCCTGAGAATTGTTTGATTTGATTGTCTGCTTCTTCTATTCTCTTGCGGAGGTCATTGTCCGATCTGCAATACTTCTCAAATTCTTCATGTAGCTGATCCATTGTGGTTGGGTTTTCTCTTGCCAAGTGCTAGCGAATGGCCCAATCCGGAGTCCTTTTATTGCTGCCTCTATGGCCACTCCGTCTAGGACGTCTGGCACTTTGGCCTAGAGGTGTAAGAATCTCTGATAGTAGTCTCTAAGGGGTTCTCCTTTGAGGTGCTTGTTACTGAACAAGTCTGATGACGTTAATGACTCACTCATGTATCCTTTGAAATTTGCCAGTATCTGATCCCGGAGGTTCTCCCAGGAATATACCATGCTTGGCTTTAACATTGAGTACCATGCTAGGGCATCTCCCTCCGCTGCAATCATGAAGGATTTGGCCATTACGTGATCGTTTCCCCCTGCGGAGGCTATCGCTGCCTCGAAACTCATTATGAACTGCCTTGGGTCCGTCCTGCCATTGAACCTTGGCAAAGATATAGGCTTGTAGGTCTGAGGCCATGGTGCGCTTTGCAAACCCTCGGACAATGGTAACTTGGGATCGAAGACCCTTGATGATTGGGCTGTGGTAACATTACGATGTGCACTAATTGCGCGTCTACAGCAGGATGCTGGTTGGCTGAGATCGGTTGGGTAGCATATGTGTGGTTGCTTGCTAGAGGTTGCATGCTTTGGATATCCACTTGCAGGATTGCCATCTGTTGCCTGATCTCTTCCGCTTGGCGCGACGATTGTATTGTCCTTTGAGTGAGAGCTTGCTCTGCCCTTAATCTGTTCCTTTTGGCTTCCATGCGCTGCATCTCAGCTCTAAGCCTAGATAGCTCATCCTCTTTGTTCTGAACTGGCTGGGGTATTTCTGGGGGATCCCTCCTTTGCTCGTTAGTGTTGTTCTTGTTGCCACCTTCGTCTTCCCGTCTGGAGGTGTAGGTGCTTTGAGCATTTCTTCTTAGCCTCCCTCGGGAGGGTTCTGGTACCTCCGCCTCGGCGGCGGTACGCCTCCTCGTGGAGGTTCTTGTTCTTGGTGGTATCTGCAGGTGTTATCTCTGGCCAGACACAAACGGCGGGTGCCAACTGTTGGAACACGGTTCCAGCAGGTTTAGAGAAAGGTAAAACTATGGGACTGAGGTCCACTCTCTATAAGAAGGATTAGGAAAAATTACAAGGTAGGCCCTAGGGTAGGTGACATTGCAGATACCAGAGGACCACTCCCTTCATTACACAGGGGGTCATCGCCTTTTATAGAAGCTATACGACACTAATTGGAAAGGACAAGCGTATCCCTCAAGGGAGTTTCAAAATCCTAATTTGCAACTCCATTACATGCGGACCCCGCGAGGGCAATGAGGTCCTTGCCATCTCCGTTGGAGCCCATGGGTCATGGCCCGTTAGCCATTGCTTTAGCGGCCCACGACCGCTCCACCGCCGTCGCAGCGCTTCTGCCAGGCCTAACTCGCCGTCTTGGTGGGCCGTCTTCTCGCGCCATCGATGCCTCCGCCTTGACCTCCGCTGGCGTCCAGGTACTTGTCGGAGGTCGCCGCCTCCGCTCGGCTTCGGGGGACCTCCGCCCAAAGCGAAGCATCGTCCCCGGACCTCGGCGCCTCGACACCTTCCTGGACACCGGCAAAGCCTTGGTAGCGGAGGTCATACCTCCGGGACCCCTCCGCTTCACCGTACCCTGCACACGGAGACTGAAGCCGTCTGGTATATCGGTTAGAAACAGATCGGAGGTTAGAACTCTCTGCGGCTCTGGGGTCAATCCCAACAGAACATGATTCCATACGCTTCCCATGCCAATGGCCATACTGGACCACACATAGTCTTTCCCTTTGAAGATGTAACTAGACTTCACAATTAGGACTCATACAACATTGCCCACTCATCCAATAAAACTACACTTATAATATATACTATCACATGTTTGCTTGTATGTAATTGTTCACTCTTGAAGGGAGAGGGATGGTCAAAGAAAAATGAGTAGTGTATATATATTTTATTGTTGTGGTTTTGTAGAAACGACACAAGTTATTTGTGACTAGTACAGGAAAGTTGTTATTCCGCATTTATAAGACTTAGCAACATGGATTGGACACTGTACAAAGTACACCTTGTGAGTAACATGTGAATGTGCTCGAATGATGACACATTGCGCAAGACGCGGGGGTAGAAGTGACAGACAGAACGAACTAGATCGATGGAAGTATTATTTTCAAAGATATTATTTGCCTTAAAAATCTCAAGAGGTGAAACTTTTTTTAAAATGGCTACTTCTAGTATATAGAAGTAAAAAAAGAGCTTGGTGGCAGATTGTAGGCTGTAGGAACCAGGAATTAGTTTTCGTGACATTGTTTACAAATTTTCCTCATTATTAGTCGACAGATTACTGCAGGAGTACTACTATGCGCAAATATTATCAAATGAATTAATTATTGACGTACGGTATTGAATTAACAAATATATATGCACAAAGTACATGTGTACCAGGCATATTGATTGGAATCAAATTTTCCAAGCTTATGCTTATCCACAATAATCCATGTATACAGGTAATTATGTTACAAATTCTCAAAAAAACGTAATTATGTTACAATGAGAAAACCACGTAAGTTAATACAAGTAACTTTTATTAATTAGATATAGGTCTAACACAATAACATTCAATGCTTTTGTATCCAAAAATTCTAGCCCCTACGGAAGGAATGGTTCCTGCAATTATGTATGCCATTTTCATACCAATTAAGGTCTGACTTTCCTTGCATCCTACAATTTGTTTCATCCATAAGCCTCGTGTGACATAGCTCAGCTTCACCGGTGAACCAGTTTTTTCTCAAGCTTAACGAGCAGCTCAACTCGTGAAGTTGAAGCCCTTTTTAAAACCTTTTTGACAAAATTATGGATAAAAAGAGAGAAGTAACTAACACTCTTCTTTTTTTTTCTCTTGAAGGGAGAGGGATGGTCAAAGTAAAATGAGTAGGGTATCAATCTTTTATTGTTGTGGTTTTGTAGAAACGACATAAGTTATTTGTGACTACTATTGGACAGTTGTTATTCTGCTATAAAGTACACCTTGTGAGTTACATGTGAGTGTGCTCGAATGATGGCACACTTGCCAAGGGGCACGGAGGTAAGAGGGACAGACAGAACAAATTAGATCGATCGAAATATTATTTTCTATGAGATTATTTGCCTTAAAATTATAGCGACGAAACTTTTTTAAAATGGCTACTTCTTGTATATAGAAGTAATAAGAGGTTGGTGGCACATGGTAGGCGGTAGGAACCAGGAATTAGTTTTAGTGACATTATTGACAAATTTTCTTCATTATTAATCGATAGATAACTGCAGGAATCCAACTAAGGCACAACTAGTAAAAATGAATTAATTATTGATGTTACTCAGTTTTGTTGTAACATGATGCACAAACCGACTGCTTTGTTGCTACTTGAACCAAATTTCCTAAATCCATTTCGATCCTAAATTATGACCCGACTGAGTGTCACAAAGCACATGTGTACCTGGCATATTGATCGGAATCAAATTTTCCAAGCTTGTGCCTATTTAAAATAATCCATGTCTACCGATAAATTATGTTACAAATAGAAAATCACATAAATTAATTTAAAAAAAAGACGTACCCAGTGTCGTAGGCTCCCGTACTTCGGGGTCTGGGGAAGAAAAAATAGCTAACAGCCATCCCTGCATAAATGTGCAGAGGCTGGGGCTTGAACCCTGGACCTCTTGATCACAGACGGTAAAGCTCTACTGCTTGCACCAGGGCCGCCTTTCACACAAATTAATATAAGTATTTTTTTTATTAATTAGATATACGTTTCACAAAATAACATTTAATGTTTTCTATCCAATAATTCTTGCCCTTAGGAAAGCGATGGTTGATGCACTTATGTATGCCATTTTCATACCAACTAAGGCATGACTTTCCTTGCATCCTAAAATTTGTATGATCTATAAGCCTCGTGTGGCATAGCTCAGCTTCACTAGTGAGCTTGTCGTGTCTTTTTTTCTCAGTTAACGAGCAGCTCAACCGGTGAGGTCGAAGCCATTTTTATAACCCATTTGACAAAATCATGGATAAGAAGAAAGAAGTGACTATAACGCCCTTCTCTGTTTTTTCTCCTCTCCTATTTGTTCTCCTACCTTATCCTCCACTAGCGCTTCCAATATTCTTCCATCCCACGGCCCGTGCCACTCTGTCGGTCATGCATGGTTCTTCCTGTGTGCGGCGGAGGCCATGCCCGCCTTCCCGGCCACGCCTGCTCGCTCATGCCCAAGCGGTCGAGTCCACGCAACAGCTCAACGGGTCAAATCGGACATCTACACTTGTTAGGGCCCACTAGCTCAGGTAAAGAAGTTAAAAACTACCATTTTCTACTTCACCTAAACCCATTCCTATGTGAGAGCGGGATTTCATGAGATCGATGGATGAAGGTGTTTGCAAAAGTTTTGGCTATAAAAAAAATAAAACTGTTAAAAACTACTATTTTCTACTTCACCTAAACCCATTCCTATGTGATGCATTGCCATTTGCCAAACAAGTCCCTAACGTCAGAAGCAAAAGGATGTAACTAAATCAACGTTGACATGAATGTACCTCATTTTTCAAGTTGGAATGCATGTATTCACGACCTCAGTAAAGTAGGCTAGTTATGGTGTACTTTTATTTTTCACATAATGCATTACTTCAGCGAAAAATATGCATTCTAATTTATTTGGCAGTGCAAAGGCCATTTTAATATCTGTTACACAGTACATCTTCTTTGCCATTTTGGAGATCCTTGACGTACGACAATATGCAAAGTGTTTTTTTGGCATGTATTGCTAATATACATAAGCGTAGTAGTCATGGCCGGTAAGCTACGTACACTCTGAACAATCTAGAAGTTGCACGCAGTGTGGTTGCCAATACGTATACACGTGTCCGTTGTAGGGTGAGACCGGTTATTCCCCCAAAGTGGGGCCATGTGACTGACTAGGCCGGCAGATGGCGTTGCCCAGGCATCTCATCTCCTATTTATACCCTCTTCCCTCCTCTCTTCTATTCACACTGCACGCCTCTCTCTCTCTCTCGCTCACTCGCTCTCTCTGTCTCTAGTCACTACATTTGAGAAAACGAGCATCAGCAGCTCCCACCGATGACAGACAAGGTAATCTCTTCCTCTGTCTCTCTATTTCTTGAAAAATTTGAAGCTGAATTGTGCGTTTGTGGTTTTTGATGTTTTCTTTGTTTCTTCTTTGTGAATGAATTTCTGTTTCGATTTACCTGAATTTGCGTGGCTAACCTGTGTATGCTGATAAATCATAGTAGTGGAGCTAGAATATATTCAAAGAGTTTCACAGATATGCTGAGCTACCGGCCATTCTTTATATCACAATCTGGCTAGTTTCTGTTCAAAAGCGTATCGCATGTATACCTGCGTTACATGCTTTTTGATGTGTTCCTTTTTCTTAGGCAAGAGATTAGATATATTCCTTTGGGACACTTGTCAACATATTATAATATCTATAATTTTTCTTTTTTATGTATAGAAAATTGTAATACTGTGAACAAAATTTAAATTGTGGCCGAATTCAAGGGGATGGGAGTTACTTATTTTACTACTATATATGAAAACTGCGACTGATAAAAAGCAACCCAAACGCATATGCTTAAGGTAATTACGTGATAAAGGCTTTTTAGCAATAATTACGTGATAACGTTGTGTACCAGCTGCATGCAGTGATTTTCATTGGGTTCCTTTTACTTTATTACTTCACTGCTGTCAACAAAAAAAGAATAATACAAATAGTTATTACCACGGACTACTAATCCTACCACGGACTACTAATCCTATTTATAGGCCACCTCCTCTCTGTTCCTCTGCTCACTGTCTATTCACACTCCTCTCTCTCCCTCTCCCTCGCTCACAATCTCTCTAGACTGGGGATCAACTGCCTCCACATGGCGGAGAAGGTCATCGGTGTCTCCCTCTCTCTCTCTCTCAAACTCTCCTTGCAAAATTTGAAGCGGACAGTTCAGCACACATCAGTTGTGTGTTTGTGTTTTGATTCACTGTTTGTTTATTCTTTGCCAATTCGTTTTTCAATTGTACCTGAATTTTTATTGCCTCACCCTTAAAGTACAAGTTGTAGTATCTGAACACATGCACTAACTTATGCCTCACGCACACACACCTACACACGCACGCCGCTAGTGCGTAAGTTAGACCTACAACCTACATCTAGGGCTAACAGAACATGGCTGAGAGATATGACAAGGGTGATACATCCGTGCGAGACAACTAATTTATGTTAGGGAATAAATCCCCTCGCGAGGGGGACGAGCGTTGAGCCTGGGACAACGCTGGTCGGCACGGAGCAAGCCACTGGCTCCTGCCACTCGCGCTACGCACGGTCCTCATTGTACCTGAATTTGTGCTCGCCCATCACTAACGTGTATATAAGCCGTTCTTCAGAAATTGGTTGCCAGGAAAAGGCATTGTAGTGGAGCAAGAATATATTCAAAGAGTTTCCACACTGATCTGTAGGAACAAGTCCATTCTTTATTTCACAATCTAGCTAGTTCCTGTTTAAAACGCGGTACATGCTTTTTCGATGTGTTTCTCTTTTTTCTTTCACAATAGAATATATATTCTTTTGGGGCACTTGTCAAGAGGTTATAGTGTATATAATTGTTCTGCTCTTTATATTCTCAGTTGTAATTGGAGGCTGAATTCATGCGGATTGAGTTATTTCTTATTTACATTACAAAACCTTTAGTACTCTCATAGTAATTGGAGGCCCAATTCTGCTTTTTTAATGTGCTTAAGGTAATTACGTTATAAAGTTGTGCAGCGTTTCAACAACGCCTTTAGTACTCTCAGAATTAACATTTTTCCCCTTGTCTTGTGACAGCTGCATACAATGATTTTGATTGGATTCCGTTTACTTTATTACTTTAGTGCTGTCAATCCAAAAGAATAAGAAGAATATTTATCGATGACTACTAATGCTAGTGTGAACACAGATCTCCATGCTAATCGTCGTGGTTGTCCTTGATTGACACAAGTGCTACACAAAATGCGCAAGATTCTCTGCCAGCTCCAAGGTTAAAAAAAAAAACTAAAAAAAATTACTGCAACCTCGTCAGTATGGTAATTCCTGATTGCTGATGCACCATCTCCATGCATGCAGACCATGAGAGGATCCGGACGATCTCCTTCGACACCAAGAGCAAGACGGTCACCATCGTGGGTCCATTTGACCCACAGCGGCTGGCCTGCAAGCTCCGGTGCAAGGGCGGCAAGGTGGTCAGGGACGTCCACATCGTCGACACCAACAACGTCGGCGGCGGCGGCAAGCCTCCTCCAGAGAGCATGCCAGACGGGGGTGCACCTGCGCCGGCGCCGGTGAAGAAGGGCAAGAACAATAACAAGGACAAGCAGCAGCCGCCGCCGCCGCCCGTCGAGCAGCGTCCTCCGTCGCCTCCACCGCCGGAGTCTGCACCGCCACCGGGACCGCCGCCAGAGCAGATGATGCCGCCGCCGCCGTCGTCCCCGGTGCACCACCACCCGCCTTCGCCGCCGGATCGGGGCATGTCGGCGATGGTGCCCCAGCCGCAGTACGTCGAGGAGAAGCCGCCCAGAGCGGAGCTGGAGCCGGCGCCGATGTCGCCCCCGCCGCAGCACATGAAGCCGCCGCCGATGGACATGCCGATGCCGGTGCCGCAGCACCACCACCCGCCGCCACAGGAACCGATGAAGGAGAGGCCGCCGCCGATGATGATGCCGGCGGGGTGCCCGGGGCAGCCGGTGGCCGAGTACGTGATCCGGACGGTGGAGATCCCGTCGTGGCCGGCGCCGCCGGTGGGCCCGTGCGGGTGCCCCTGCTGTGCGCCGTGTTACCAGGGCTACTACGACAGCTGCCGGTGCGGATGCTGCGGCAAGGTGTACGGGACCACCGTCCGGCCGTTGCCCCCGGCGTGTGGCGGGTACAGGGGATGCCGGACCTTCAGCGACGACGACCCGTCGGCGGCGTGTGCCGCCATGTGATCGGTCACTGCACCCATGCGTGCTCTCGATTCCTAGAGCTTGGAGGGTGTCTGATTGTCTATGATTATCAACTAAGGTGGGAGTTTTCTGTGATTTAGCGTGCATTATATTGGGTTTGAGTGATTTTTATTATAATACTGGTTGGGAATTTGGAATGATAGACGAATACGGATTGGACATGAACATGATGAGTTGGTTTGGATGAATTGTAGAAAAATAAGTGTTCATTAGGCAGGGCTGCATATTGCTGCTGTTCCTTCTATCCATGACTGTACAAAGCAGAGCACAATGTACGTTCTTAGTTTCCACATCAGATTCTTCAGCCAATTATTTTTTATGTCACAGTATTTTGTGGACTTTTCAAAACAAATGGGGAATCTGATTCTGAAGCTAGCTAGAGGTACAATCGTGAAAAGGAAGATGTTACACCGACGACATATAATTTGTAAGATTGAGGGATGTATGTACCAATGATACGACATAGCACAAAGGTAGGCAGAGGAACCAATGCTGTCCTGTGAGACTCGGGGCAGAGCAGAGGACCAGTTGCACAGCCACCGACGAGACGAGTGGCTCCATTATAGGTGTGTGATTCTCAGAGGATCTGAAGAAACAGGCCCTTGCCTGCAGCAGTGGTCAACGATTCTGAGCAGGAGCTTCCTGCACAAGAAGCTGGAGATGCCTCAAGCCCTTGCCTGCAGCCATTGCGATCGTGCAATTGGATAATATGTCCCGAACTGCAAAACACTTCCACCAGCATCCACACTTCCCTATGCTTCCCAAGCCTTGTTTCAACTTTGAACTACTGCTGGTATCGTGGTCTTATTCATGCCGTAGATACTAGAGGTCATGTCTTCATTATATATACATGGTGTAAAATAGGGAATTTATACAGTGCAGAACCAGATGCTTTGCATGGTACTCCCTTAAATAAAGGTAAAAATTGTACATTTATGTGGCCACATATGGGATGATCTACCACTGGCGCCACATTGATGCTCTTACTATCTTTTGGCCAATAAGGCCCATTCTGGTAGGGATGAAAGTGGTACGGATAATTCTTCGCACCGATCCACTCCGAATCCGAATTCTAGGGATACGGAGAAGTATTTTTAATATTCGGTGGATGCGGATAATCCGAATCCAATTATATGTGGATGCGGTGTAGGATATGGTATTGGTGAAATCTGGTGGATATGGATTATCTGATAATTCAACGCGGATTATCCAACGCTTATAATAGGATAATCTGATTTTTTAATTAGCCCAAATGGCAAGAATATAAGTTAGCCCAACCTATTATTATATTGTAGCCCACAAGCAAATTTAAGTATCTTTTCTCACTATATGGAATGGTAATCTTGTGATTGCCTATTTACTTTTAATTTGTAGTCTAAATTGATACGTATATGCAACGCATGTGCATCCTAGCGCCACTGCGCCACATTATTGGATCTTTTAAGTTACCTGATACTAATAGGCTGTACATTGAAATTACATGCAACCAAAGAATTAGCATCTACCAATGTGAAGAAGTACACGACAAAGAGTGAAGGCAAGTTTTGGTCACTTATGAATATTTGTTTCTTTTTATGTGCTTGCTTTTATACTATTAAATCAATTTTGTGAGCTCCTAAATCAAAGTGGTGGATTGATGGTGATTATATTTGAGTTGTATTGCCGCTTTATGACCTTGGTTAATAAATTTTTCCTCATCATAAAAAACATGTCTGCACGTATTATCCGACTTTAAAAAGTCCGCTTCCGCTCTGACATCGGTCTGCTTCCGTACCACTTCCTACATCATAAAAAATCCGTATTCGCATCCGAATCCATATAGTATCCGATCCGTCCCGAATCCGATAAAGTAAATAGAATTAGGATATGGAAAAGCTATTATCCGCTCCGATCCGATCCGTTTTTATCCCTACGTTCTGGGTTTATTCATCCAATTAAATGGCGTGCAACCTAAAACATTGTGCCTATCTTGTGGATGAAGCTCTCCATATCTTCTATACCTAAATAGGAAACCCACTACAAGGAATTCTCCAAAATCTCGGAGCGCCACGTCATCTTTGTGGGTTCTCTAATCCATCCCCCGCAGCTTCTTCCATCGATGCCCCCTTCGGCTTCCCCTCACTCTGCGACGGCCTCTTCCCTTCCCCAGTTTAATCCCTCTACTAATCTGGTTATCCGAACAAGCCAATACATATCATGGAATACAAGAGAGACGAATGGACTCTCTTCCACTTCGAGCAATGGATGCATTTGTAAACTGCCGTCCCCACTACGAGCAATCGATGCATTTGGAAACTGAGTGGCCAACTGATGACAATATTTATATAGATCTTACAACCTGCTGCAGGCATGATCTCTTGTTGGCAATTCGCATGTTGGTTTTACAGTGATGGCCGCATCAAGGTCGCTGCAGCCTGCAGTGCTGCCCCAGCGGACAAGATGGCTGGGGTTTGATGGGCCCGGCGTCCAACTTTGTGGCCATGCAGGTCCACTCCGGAGACACCGTACCGCGATTGAAGGGTGGGATGAGAGCACTGCCGGCGTGCAGGGCATTGCAGGCTATGCGTGTGATTTGCATCGTCGTTGTGACCTGTGTACAGGTGTGTATCCATCCTCAACATAAAACTGGTGATTGCATCAGCAGCTGTGCAGACCACGGTCAAGATGCATGGGTGGGCTGGATGTACATGGTGCGATGTATAGGTGTGGCAATTCCATGGAGACTGGTGTGTCGGGGTGTGGTCATGCCGGTGCATAGCCAGACTGCGGCTGCGGCGCATGCTGAAACTGAGCTCCTGGGCCAGACAGTCGCTGGTGCCGAGCCCAAGGTTTTTGCATGTATGCAGGATATTTAATTTGCGACATTGCTCCAATGGTGTGGACATGGAGTATATACACGCAGGCAACAGACAGATCTGTCCACATCAACAGGTAGGTTCGTCTGACCAGCCACGGATGCTACCGTGTAGGGTCTACAACAAGTTTATGTGTGCATCATCAGTTTATGCACTTCTGGAGGCTGGAGCAACACCTTCTTTACAAGTGCTGAGTTCTATCTTCCTTATTTAGTTCTGTTGCACGTCCAGTTACCTTGCTTCACGCTGGCACCAAACCACCAAGGGAAGAGGAGAGATGGCCATTCAGTCATGCGAGGAACGAGAGACAGCGAGCAGGTAGGACATGCTGTGAATAAGACATGGTAGTTCAATCATTTCCCCCTATTTATCTTTTTTCATTCTTCTCATTTCTCATATGAATATTTAGTAAAAGTTGCTCGACGATCCAGTATGAACACTATAAGAGTTTCCATAGCAACGCGCGGGATTTCATCTAGTTATTTATATACACCAGTGCAAGGAGCCCAAAGCTAAGCTACAAAAATGCTGGCTCCACTATATTTTAGCTATGCATATCTTAACAGCTAGTATATAGAAAGTGACACTTGTACTCAGCTAGACTAGAAAGTTTGAGGTGGCATGTCTCTTAGATTTCCTTTTTTGATAGACTCGTTAATGCATCTATTCAATTGACAGGTAGTAAGAACTGTCTTAACCATCAACATTGTGAAGAAATCGACATGATTACGACTACAGATTTACATAATAAACCAGCAAACATCTACCTTTCTGTCAGGCGCAGTTCTGAAACAAGTGCTGCTGTGCAGCATCGTGAGAGCATTATTTCTAACTTTAAGATTATTCATGAAGTTTGAACTTGTTGACGCCGATTTGCGACCGTGCTAACATACCAGCGGGTCTTGGACGCCCAAAGAGGTTGTCTCTACAACCTGAAATGCAGCAACAACGTAGCGTAACCAGCCAAAACCGATCTAGAGACCGATAGGGCCGATGTAGAGATCGATGATGGATGAAACAGCTCCCGAACCGGCTCTAGAAGAATCCGTCAGGAGGAAGCACGTGGAGGATCTCTTAGAACCAGCAAGGCCGCCTAAGATGCCAACAAATCTCGTGGAGAGAAGTGCCGGACAAAAGATAGAGGGGTTGAGAAGAGTTAGGGCAAAGGGGATAATTGTGTTGTAATTTTGACGACTGATAAGATGGGATCAATCGACCATGTACCCCTTATTTTATAGGGGTAGGGGTGGTCTTATCCCGTTGGAAAACTGTTGGGTGATTAAATTCACTCAAGCATAAAGTGACAAGAGTAAACTTGCATATCGTAATCTTATATCTATATGTCATACAAAATGTGTCAGGGAGTATTTATAGAGGCCCCTGGCTTGGGGATTACAAAAAGATTACATTTTTGCCCTCAGATTTCCTATACATTTGACTAAAAAGAAATGGGGCGAAGCGGTAAAATACACTTCGTCGCATAAATTAAGTTCTCCCGCCTGATTTCGGTCTTGAGGTCTTCAGGTAATTTTCTTACCTCGCGTCCCAGCTGGTTTGCAGGTCTCGACTGATTTTCTTCCACGATGTCGACTCGTCAACTTCATGAAGTCGTTATTGTCATGCAAAGTCATTCCTAGAACTGTACCTGAAAAGCAAGTATTATAGAGCGAAGCCCAGAATATCTTATGCGAAGCCGCCATGTCATCTTCGCCAATTGTCTTTGCTTATTTTATTTCATGATGACTCAAAACTTATTTTTTTGTTCCAAAGATTGGGGGCGATATTTTTCCTGGCAAAGTTGTACTCCAACAGCAGCCCCTTGCAGGTGAAGGCCTACTCCAAAGGTCTGAATCCTGTGAAGTTTGTTTAAACTTTGCCCAGAAAACGTAATCCAAACTTTGGAGTTGGTCGTTAGCTCTTGGGCGTTAGAATTTGAATTTTCAACGGCTAGTTTGACTGTTTGCTAATGACCGTTAGATTTGACCGAAGCCGGCTATATATGCTGCGGTGCCCCCTGGAGCTGTCATTTTTGAAAGAGGGGGAACTAGAATCTGATGAAGATAATCTGATGATGATAAATCTCATCTAGAATCTGATGAAGATAATCTTGATGATGTTGATACTTCGGTTGAATATTTGATAAAAGACGATGATGGTCGTACCTTGACCTTTGGTAGGACTCTGTTTGATAAAGATGAACTTGATGACATGGTGAGATTGCATATTGTTGATCGTGATTCTATGAGGATTCTAGAGCCAGACGAGACAAACCCCTGTCCAAAACCAGAAGAGTGTATTGTGTACCGAGATCTTTTTTCTGCTGGGCTTCGCTTCCCCTGTCAAGATTTCATTGAAGATGTGCTAAAGGCTTTTAACATTGAGATGCATCATTTGACTCCGAATGGTGTGGTTAGACTGGCTTAGTTTATTTGGGCTATGAAGGCTTTGGAGGCTAATCCAAATATTTCTGCTTTCTCTGAATTGTTTGAGATGCATACTCAGTACAAGACTTTTATGCTTGACGGCCGATTGATTACCAAATACTTTGGTTCCTGCTGTTTTAAAACAGCTTATAATGCTGTTCAAATTTCTCCTGCTACTAAGAATAAGTGGGGAGATGGTGAATGGTATAGATATTGGTTGTATCATAAGGTTCCCATGGTTGAACAAAGAGATCCTGTGACCAAGAAAATGGTGAAAAGATTTCCCCTAGCTGCAAAAATGTCCACATTGATTTCAAAAACCACGGTGAAGGCTTATAAGGCAACGGCTTCGCTATAATGTGCTAGAGATCTTATTGAGGAATATGTGGCGGCTAGGATTTGGCCACCTAATAAGGGTTGGAGTTTCTTACATTTTCATCCCAGAAAAGTTTGTGGGATTAATTATAAATATTCAGATTGAGATTTTTGCTGTCCGACCAAGTTTTATTCTGATGAAGAATTTGTCAAGTCTGTTGAAAGCAGGGCGGATGATTTGCTTAAAAAATATTTAAAGAGTGAAAAGATAATGTTGATAAAATTCTTTGGTTTGATTATAAGCGCCTGAATAGAATTTTTGAGGTTGGTAAAGTTACTTATCAAGATAGACCTTCCCCGACTTACAATCGTAAGAAAAAGTAGGGGCAAAAGAAACATAAAGAAGCTTGTGCTCAGGCGAAGGGGAAAAATAAGAATAAAGCTGTTGGAACTGTTAGCAAAGTTATTGCAAGAAGACAAAGAAAAGTCTTGTAGTAATGCTTGAGGAAGATGAGCTCGATGTTATTCTGGAGCGAAGTTTAGAGATTGAGGAAATGTTGTTTCTAATCTCAGTGGTACTGGCGAAGGTGGTGATGGAGCTGGAAAAGCTGATGCTGAGGCTGGTATTTCTTTGTCTGCTGATGAGGTGAGAGAAATTAGTTTGGTTTTTTCTTCCAGTGGTATGACTCTGTCGTTGCTTACTATGCTTAACCATTATTTATAGAATTTGCAAGCTCAGTTGGTGATACTTCTGATCCTGGCAGTGATGGTGCCAGCGCAAATCTGATGCTTGAAAAAATAAGTTGGAGTTTCTGATTCCTAGAAGACTGCTGGGCCAGCTTCACCATGTTTCATCTCTGACTCTCAGAATGTTGAAGGCTTGCAAGATGTTGGTGTGACTGGTGATGACAAATCACCTTCGTGTCATATCCCTCCTCTTTCTGGTGTTGGCGGGGTTGAAGTTGCCGTTGAGGGCAAGAAAGTTTCTAGACCTGAGTTTGGTCTCTAGATTTTGATGATAGTGATGATGAAGTCTTTAATGATGAAGCAAATGATGAGCGTTTGGCTCGTTTGTTTAGCTTGACTATTAATGTTGAGACTGGAGAAAAGATCAGTTGTGATTTGGGTGAGCGTATTTCTACTAGTAAGTGAAGCATTTTTTTCACCTATGTATATTTTTTTATATGTAACTATTGTTGCCTGATCTGATTTTGTCTTATTATTTCAGAAAACTATTTTTCCTGATGCTTTGGGATATACCAACTCCTATCATCCTTGCTGAGACTAGCAACACAGCTGATGTTTCTGATGCGCTTAAGCACACTTTGGAATTTTGTCAGCATCGTGATGTTAGTTTGGATGCTTTCAAGTTTGTGGGAATTGGAGCTAATAAGTTGTGTGTCATGCCTCGTATCTCTGAAATTCAACTTTCTCCATGTATTGATGAAGCTTTTACTGATCCTAACGTGGAGCTTGAAATTTCTAAGAAGCCCACCCTTGAAGCTGTTGATGCTGGTTTGTCTATGATGTACAAGGGTTCTATTTTGATGAGAGGTTTAAGAATGGGTTTGGAGGAGAAGGGGAAATCTCTTGCTCTTCATGAGAGAAACTTTTTAGTCGAGATTGAAAGTTTGAAGTCTTAGCTTGCAGAGAAATAGAAGGAAAGAGCTGATGCTATCGATGCTCATAATGTTTTGGAGGGTAAACTAATAAGTGCTCTTGCTCATGTTGAAGAAAGAGATGAAGAATACAAGAAAATTGTGCAAGAAAATGAGAAGCTTAAAGATAGTATGAGGCAACTAGAGAAGAAAGTGAAAGAGCAGGATCAAGCTTTCTTTGACAAATGCAACCGAATTTGGGAGCTTTGTTTTTAGTGCATGTTTGGAGCGAAGCCGGCTGATAAATGTTGGGAGCTGGGTGACCATGATAGTTTCTTTAGTTGGTTGTGCCACCAATATGAAGATCTTTCCCAAGTTATTGAAACTACGACTGACATCATCAGTGTCTTTTATTCTACACGCGCTCTTTTCCATTTGATGAGACAAAGTTAGGATCCATTGTTTCACAAACTTAGCAATGATAATTATAGATTTCCTTAAGTTGGAAATTTGACAAATGTTACAAAGGAAACTCAAATTCTTTGCAATAAGTTTCTTGACCAATATTGGAAATCTAGTGGGCGCAAGCATTGCTTTGATAGGGCTAAAGAGAAATTGGAAAGGGTGAGCTTGGATCCTTAGTTGTTTTTGTTATCTTTTGTTTTTATATATAAATTTTTATTTTCTTGTAGCAAATTGCTAAGGAGGTTACGCAGAAGGAAACTGAGGAAGCTGCTAGGAAGGAGGCCAAAGTCAAAAGCCGAAGTGGAGCTGGGACTAGCAATGTTAGTGGTCGAGGTGCTTCGGTCTTAGTTTAGTCTTTGTGGGAGTGAGAGTTTAAAAACTTTGGGTCTTAAGTTGATAATTTGTAAGATATATGTTTAAGGTTGTTTGACTATTGCCCATCCTTCATAGGTTCCTCATGCTGAGCCTGTGTAGGATGTCGAAGAAGTTGTTCCGCTGATGATGTGTAAAAACGACTTTGTGTTTGAACCAACTAAATTTTTATGACTTTCATGGGAAGAACAATGGATGTGATATTGATGACTTTCTTTCTCGTAAGTTTTATGCTTTGAAGTTTGGAGAGGCTTTTCTAAGCTAGATATTTTAATTTTTTTTGACATGATGTTTTGTAGATGTAAATGATTGGTATTGTAGTATCAAACCTCCTATTCGTCGAGTGTTCGATTTCATGAACTTTGCTCAGGTAAAAAAAATTTTTCTCTCATTTTTTGTTTCATTTCTTGCTTTAGGCATTTAACGTAACATTCTTGTCTTGTTTCTAGTCTCGGGATCAAGTGCTTCTGCTACTTATGTCGACGAAGAATTCTTGTGCCACGAAGCTGATGAAATTATCAACGAAGTTGTCAGCGACATTCTTGACAATGCTGCTGACATAGTTAGCTCTAAAGATAATTGATTGCAAATATTTTCTTGTGCTTGTATGCAACTGTTGTAAGCAAATTGTATGGTAGATATTGCTTGGTGCGAAGTGTGTGTGTGATGTACCTCACTTGTACGTTTGTATAACTCATGTTGAATAAAATTTTTGTCCTTAGGTTGGAAGTTTATGATTCTTTCTCCTTAGTGAAGTGGAGTCAAAAGATTTTCCTTAGCACAGTTTGAGACGTCGTCCCTCCTTTTTCGTTGTAAAGTGGACGTAAAAACTTCACTTAGAAGTCATTAGATCTTTTCACCTTAGTGAAATGAAGTCAAAAAGTTTGCCTTAGCAATTTTTGAAACGCCGTCCCTTCTTTTTCATTGCGAAGTGGACGCGAAAACTTCACTTAGAAGTCATTAGATCTTTTCACCTTAGTGAATTGAAGACAAAAATTTTGTCTTAGCAAATTTTAAAATGCCGTCCCTTCTTTTTCATTGCGAAGTGGACACAAAAACTTTACTTAAAAGTCATTAGATCTTTTCACCTTAGTGAAATTAAGTCAAAAAATTTGCCTTAGCAAATTTTGAAATGCCATCCTTTCTTTTTCATTGCGAAGTGGAAGCGAAAACTTTGCTTAGAAGTCATTAGATCTTTTCACCTTAGTGAAATAAAGTTAAAAAATTTGCCTTAGCAATTTTGAAACGCCGTCCCTTCTTTTTTGTTGTGAAGTGGACGCAAAAACTTTGCTTAGAAGTCATTATATATTTTCACCTTAGTGAAATAAAGTCAAAAAATTTTCTTTAGCAAATTTTGAAATGCCATCCCTTCTTTTTTGTTACAAAGTGGACGTGAAAACTTCACTTAGAAGTCATTAGATGTTTTTACCTTAGTGAAATGGAGTCGAAAAATTTGCCTTAGCAAATTTTGAAACGCCATCCCTTCTTTTTCGTAGTGAAGTGGACGTGAAAATTTCGCTTAGAAGTCATTAGATGTTTTCACCTTAGTGAAATGAAGTCAAAAAATTTTTCTTAGCAAATTTTGAAATGTTGTCCCTTCTTTTTCATTGCGAAGTGGATGCGAAAACTTCGCTTTGCTATATGCGAACATTCGCTTTTGTTAGATAAGTTAGCATTTTTAAGTTTATTAAAATATTAATGCTAACTTACATTTTGTAATTGCTTTTGCCAATGTATGAGTATATTTTGGATATACTCTTTGGCAAGTTTTTGATGAAAAGAATTTTTCTGGGGAAAACTACTTTCTCATTTATATGTCATGAGATTTACAAATGGGACTGCCTCATTAAAGAACCACTCAACCTGCAAAGGGCTTCCCCTGAGTGAAAAAAGAGTGCAGCTCGTTTACAACTTGAATGTAGATTACCTAGAAAATAAAGCTTCTACTTCTACTTTGCGTAAAAATAAGCTACTCTTCCACTTTGCTGAATGTAACTTGCGGTTTTGGGTAATATTTGTGGAGGGCTTCTATGTTCCAAGTGTGATTGAGTTCTTTACCTTGCAAATTTGCTAAATAGTATGCCCCTTCTTTGTTCAATCTTGTGATGATGAAAGGGCTTTCCCATTTTTCTAAAATTTTCTGACTATATCTTCATTTCTTTTTCTTTTGAGGACGAAATCTCCCGGAGCTAGTTTTCTTGGCTTGACTTTCTTGTTGTATCACTCCTTTGTTTTTAGTTGGTACTTTTTGATATTTTTGAGAGCTTTGTTTCTTTCTTCTTCAAGTAGATCTTTGCTTGTTGCTGGATCTTCTTCTGTGATCACTTGGACATTTGTTCTTGTCCTTCAAACTTTATTTCTTTTGGGGTCATTACTTCATCTCCGTATAGCAGTTTGAATGGTGAGAAATTTGTTGGTCTTAGTTTTTTGGTATTGTGAGACCAAATTACCTTCAGCAATTCATCTACCCACTTTCCTTTTTTGAGTCCTGTCAGACATGTTGATATTCCCGTGCAGATTATGCCGTTTGCTCTTTCTACCACTCCATTTGATTGGGGGTATCTTACTGAAGCAAAGCAAAGTTTTATTCCCATTGAGTGGTAGTACTGTCTGAAATTTTCACTGTCAAATTGGGTTCTATTGTCCACAGTAATGTGTCTTGGGACTCTAAATCTGCATATGATATTCTGCCATAGAAACTTTTTCATTGTGTGCGAAGACATATTTGTGATTGGCTTTGCTTCGATCTACTTGGTAAAATATTTAACTGCTACTACTGCGTATTGGTAGTTGCCTTGAGCTGGTGGTAATTTTCCAATTATGTCAATACCCCATCTTGCTAATGGCCAAGTTGGTTTGATTGATTGTAGCGAAGTCCCTGGTGCACTGACTTTGCTTCATGCCATTTGGCAATTGCGTAAGGTTTTGATTATTTCTTTGCTGTCACTTTGAGCTATTGGCTAGTAGAAGCCTTGTCTGAAAGCTTTTTCAACTATTGATCTAGCCCCAGCGTGGCTTTCACAAATTCCCTCTTGGATTTCTGTCAAAAAAATTTTCCTGACTTCTTTTGAAATGCACTTAAGTAATGGTTGGCAAATTCCTTGTTTGTACAATTCTTCATTGATGATTTTATAATTTCTTATCTTTTGCTTCATTTTGATTTCAACAACTTTATTTTTTGGCTCATAAAATCCTCTTAGAAATGCCATGATGGGTGTCCTTCCATCTTCGCTTTCTATAATGTGTATTTCTCTTGCTTGTTCAACCTTTGATTTTGTTGAGGCTTCGGTTATGGTCTGAAAGAATACTACTGGAGGTAATTCTGCTTTTTGTGCTACGACATTTGTAATTTTGTCAGCATCATATTGTCATTTCTTGATACGTTTCTTACTGTGAAATCGATGAAGTGTTTTTCTTGGTCTCTCAAGAGCTGAAGGTATTTTGCTAACTCTGGGTCTCTTGCTTTGTAATTATTTTTGATGTGATCGGCCACAACTTGAGAATTTATCTTGATTATTAGCTTTTGAATTCCCATTGCTCTTGCTTTGCGAAGCCCCAGAAATACTGCTTCATATTCAGCAATGTTGTTTGTGCATTGAAATTCAAGTCTTGAAGCATATTTTAGCCTGACTCTGGAAGGTATAGTTATGATTGCCGCTGCTCCTGCCCCGGCGAAGCCCTTTGTGCCGTCACAATATATTATCCATTCTGGTTGTTATATTTCTTCTTGTTGGTGACTTGTTGGCGTCCAGTCTACCACGAAGTCAGCCAGTACTTGAGATTTTATTGCTGTTATTTTTTCAAATTGGATGAAGTACTGTGATAATTCAGTAGCCTATTTTCCCAATCTTCCCGAGGACTTCAACCTTGCAATACTTCTTAGAGTGATTGATTTGTTGGTATTCTATTTTTGTGAGCTTGAAAGTAATGCTTCAGTTTTCTTGATGCCATAAGTACTGCATATGCAATTTTCTCAATTCCTGACTAGAAGATTTTTGAGCCTGACATGGCTTCGAATGCAAAATATACCGGTACTTGTCTTCTTGAATGATCATGTTCTTCTTTTTGTATCAATACTTTATTAATTGTACTTTCATTTGCTGATATGTACAGTAGTAAATCTGCTTCAGGGTTTGGCATTATGAGCGTTGTTGCATTTGACAAGTGTTTCTTTATTTCTTCAAATGCTTTTTGCTAAGTTTGGCCCCATTAAAATTTTCTTTCCTGCCTTTTAGAGCTTGGAATATTGGCAAGCTTCGCTCG
Organism: Bothriochloa decipiens; assembly: GCA_023333625.1. Taxonomy (NCBI): domain Eukaryota; kingdom Viridiplantae; phylum Streptophyta; class Magnoliopsida; order Poales; family Poaceae; genus Bothriochloa; species Bothriochloa decipiens. The sequence continues at coordinate 46,119,748 of CM041640.1, read as the reverse complement.
ACTGATTTTGATATGAATATGTTTAACGAAGCCAATCTTCATGTCAACCTTTGAATGTCCTTGATATTTCTTGGGACTTTTATGTTTAGTATTTCTTTCACCTTCTCCAGATTTGGGTCAACACCTTTTGCTAAGACAATGCACCCTAGAATTTTGCCTATTTGGACTCCAAATGTCCATTTTCTATGTTTAACTTCAAGTTTTCTTTTCTGAGATTCAAAAAAGTTTCTTGCAGGTCTTTGATGGGATCTTCTCTTTTCTTGGTTTTTACTACTAGACGGTCAACATAAGCAAGCAAATTTCTGAGTATTTGGTCTTTTAGGACTGTTGAAGTCATTCTGATAAAGGTTGTGCCTACATTGTGGAGCCCCTAGCCATTCTTTGAAAGAAGTAAGTTCCAAATGGGGTTATGAAACTTGTGAATTCTTCATCTTCTTTTTTCATCTAGATTTGATGATAGCCTGAATAATAGTCGATGAAACTAAGCATTTCACTTCTTGCTACTTGGTCTACCAATGTGTCTATTCTTGGTAGTGGAAAATTGTATTTTGGACATGCTTTGTTGAGATCCATGAAATCTATGCACATTCTCCATTTCTTGTTCTTTTTCTGAACCATTACTATGTTAGCCAGCCAGGTTGTGAATTATACTTCTCTTATAACTTTTGCATCCAAAAATCTTTGGACTTCGGCCTTCCGACTTGTGTTCTGTCTTTAGATAATTTTCTGAGCTTTTGTTTCCTTGGTCTGAAGTTTGGGTCTATGTTCAACTTGTGTTCTATGACATCTTTGCTTACTCCTCCTAGATCTTCTGTGGACCAGGTGAAGACATCTTTGTTGGTTCACAGTAGTTGTGTTAGCTTTTCTTCTTCGTCTTTTGCTAAGTTTGTTCCGATTATGACTTGTTTTTCTGGCACCATTGGGTCAAGTGATACTTTTTTGTGTCTTCTCATGGTTTTGCCTTTTGTTGTAGCTTGGCACTTTTGATTTTGGATTCATCTTCTTCTTCTTCAATGACATGAACATTCTTTAGAGCTGGGCTTGAGTTTCTTTCTATGTTTGTTGCTTCTATTTGATCTCCAAAGATGGTTATTATGCCATTGATTGCTGGCATTTTCATGCATAAGTATGAGTAGCCGATTATTGCTTCGAATGCATTCAAACTTCCTCTGCCAAAAATTGCATTGTATTGGCTATACATTTCTGCCACATCGAATGCAATCTGCTCTGTTCTTGCATTGTTTACCATCCCAAAGGATACAGGTAGAATGATTCTGCCCACTGAATTTATTCTTTTCCCTCCGAAGCCGATAGGATGCTCTGCTCTCCCTATATTTTTCTTGTTAATTTTCATGGCATCTAATGTTGATATGAAAATGATTTCAGCTGAACTTCCTCCGTCGACCAGGATTTTTGAGACTGCCCATCCTTTGATGTTTGCTTCTGTAACCATTACATCCATGTGCGGGTAATGTTTTAGCCTCATGTCTTGCTCTGAAAATGTGATTGGGAGATAGGACCAGCTTGTATTTTTGAAAGGGCCTTGGATTGCAATTGAGTTTACTCTTTAGAAATAGCTTCTTCTTTCATTTCTTGTGTCATATTCGATACTGTTTCCCCAGATATTGTTAGAATTCTTTCCCTGCTTGGTATTACTGCATTCCCATTGCTTGCTAATGCTGTAGGGCTATTGTTGACTTATTGACTTTGTTGATTATTGTTTTCCATGAACTTTCTAGTTGAAATTTTATTGCTGATTTTGACCCCACTGGTTTTACAGGCACATTGCTAGTGGTTGGCAATTGTATATGGGCGAAGGTGATGGCAACATTTGTTGGTGATAACTGATTGGCATATAGCTCGCCCTTTCATGTGCTAAGTGATTGACAATTTTCATCTATGCTCTTCTTGACTCTCGGACATATTTTTGATGTGTGACCGACCCCTTTGCCATGAATGATGCAGTACATTTCTTCAGGCTTCAATATTTTTCTTTCAATGTTTTTGCCTTGATTGTTGTAATTTCCTCTTTGCTAAAAATTTTCTTCGAAGTTCCTGTTGTTCTGATAGTTTCTTTGATTGTTTGAGGGATGGCTTGAGTTGTTGGCTTCGCTCATGTTGTTTATGTGATTGATCCTTTGGAATGGTATTGGATCAAAACTGGCCATTCTTGTGTGTTGAAAATTATTGTTTGGCTTTGATAAGTTTCTTTTCCTATTTTCTTCTTCTATTCTCTTTCTGTAGTCTTCGCCTGATTCGTAATACTTTCTCATTTATTCATATAATTTTTCTACTGTGGTTGGCCTTTCTCTTTTGAAGTATGAGGATAGTTGGCCTGCCCGCAATCCTTTAATTACTGCGATGATGACAAATTCATCTGGAATGTTTGAAATTTGAGCTTTTGCTTATACAAATCTTTTGTAGTATTGACTCAGTGGCTCTTTTGGCTATTGCTTGATATTAAAGAGGTTGTCACTTGTGAGTTCTATTCTTTGAAGACCTTGGGAATCAAGTAGCAAATTCATGCGAAGCTGATCCCAAGATTTGATTGATCTTGGTTTCAGTGATGAGTACCACTGTAGAGCTGGTCCTCT
>CM041640.1:45927161-46117144 GCA_023333625.1 Bothriochloa decipiens | reverse complement strand
ATTGATCTTGGTTTCAGTGATGAGTACCACTGTAGAGCTGGTCCTCTAACTACCATGATTAGTGACTTCACTAATGTATTTGCGTAACCACCACTTGATGCAACTGGCGCTTCAAAGCTCATCAGAAATTGTCTTGGGTCTGACGTGCCGTTGTAAGTTGGAATAATGTTGAATTTGAATCTTGGCGGCCATTTTGTTAGCTGAATGTCAATTGACAGAGGTGATTCAGTGTCAATTGTTGCAATCTGGTTTTTAGTTTCTTTGTGCTGGGGGCTTTTGTTTGCTGAATTTGGGTCTTGAATTGTGACTTCGCTCTCATTTTCTATTTCTGCGTTGAGCTTTCTTATTTTAGCTTTAGCTTCTTGTATTCTCAGCCTCAGAGACTTCTCCCTTGTTTTTGCTCTGGATTCTTTGAGTTGTTTCTTTTTAACGATGAGTTGTTCTTCAAGCTCTTTGAGTCTTGTTTCTTCGTTCTAGACCTCTTCGTTCTCTTGCGCACGTTCAGTTTCGGCTTCTAACTCATTTTCTTGAATTGGGTCTTTCTCTTGTATTCTTGTTTCCTCGGCTGGATCCATCTTTTGCTGGGTTTTCCCATTTTGTGTCCATGTGGTGGTCGTGGGTGTGTTCGATCACACGAACGAACGGCGCCAAATGTTGGGTGATTAGATTTACTCAAGCATAAAGTGACAAGCGTAAAATTGCATATCGTAATCTTACTTCTATATGTCGTACAAAATGTGTTAGGAGGTATTTATAGAGGGCCCTCGCTTCGGAATTACAAAAAGATTACATTATTGCCCTCAGATTTCCTATACATTTAACTAAAAAAATGGGGTGATGCAATAAAATACACTTCGCCGCATAAATTAAGTTCTCTCGCCTAATTTCGGTCTTCAAGTGATTTTTTGACCTTACGTCCCAGCTGGTTTGCAGGTCTCAACTGATTTTCTTCCACGAAGTCGACTCATCAGCTTCGCAAAGTTGTTATTGTCATGCGAAGTTATTCCCAGAACTGTACCTAAAAAGCAAGTATTATAAAGCGAAGCCCAGAATATCTTGTGCAAAGCCGCCACATCATCTTCATCGATTGTCTTTGCTTATTTTATTTCATGATGACTCAAAACTTAATTTTCTGTTCCAAAGTTTGGGGGTGATATTTTTCCTGGCAAAGTTGTACCCCAACTAGTCCAAGTTTTCCTTAGATTGGGCTAAACACTACTATGGGCCTATTTAACTAACATGGGCCCAATTTGAGTGTCAACATATGCTCCCTATTTTGAGGTGAATGATACAATGAACCTAAAAACACCTATCAAAACACAACCAACCAGCACGATACCCATCACATCGGCTAACCAGCGGCTAAGGGTGATGTATACATCAGCCATTTCTATGCTAAGGGTGATGTATACTCTAGGCTTCTTGCCAAACAATTGTAAAGTATATTTTAAGATACCTCCTGTTAATTGCCTTCGGGAGAGGTTCACCTTTCAACATCTTCAGCAGATACAAATTGCCATATATGACTCTGACCACTCTCAGAGGACCCTTCCAATTGGGCGACCATTTACCAAATTCACCGCTCTTTGATCCAATAGGGAGGATGGTTTGCCACACTAGATTTCCTACTTGAAATGATTTACTTCTCACTTTCTTGTTGTAGGCCCTTGCGACATGAACTTTCTCCTTTTCAATCTCCTTCAGAGGTTTTAACCTTTTATCTGTTACTTCATCCACATTGTCCATCATTAGATCATGATACACAACAGGCGATAAATAATTCTACTTAGCAAATCTGTATGCACTCAAGTTCACTTCGACCAGCAATATGGCTTCTTGACCATACACTAGCTCAAAAGAAGTTACTTTTATAGCGCCATGCTTTGATATGCAATACACCCACAAAGCTTCTGACAACACTTCATGCCACTTCCTTGGATTCTCCTCAATCTTCATTTTAATGAGTTTGATCAAAGTCTCATTACTAGCTTCAGCTAGGCCATTAGCTTAGCATAGTATGGAGATGAGTTAACCAACTTGATCTTGTATGATTCAACAAAACTCTTAACTTCCTTGGACATAAAAGACATTCCTTGATCTGTAGTTAATGATTGAGGAATGCCAAATCTATGGATGATATGCTTAGTAATGAACTCAATTACCTCCTTGTGAGTTATATTCTTCAAAGGAACCGCTTCACACCACTTGGTGAAATAATCGTTGGCGACCAATATGAATTGATGCCCTTTGAATACGAGTGATGAATTTGGCCAATGAAATCTAGCCCCCAACCTCTAAATGGCCATGACTTCATAACAGGATGAAGTTCAGTAGCAGGCACCATCTGTATGTTACCAAAGCATTGGCACTCATCACAACCTTTGTAGTAACGAAAACAATCAGCTATCATAGTGGGCCAATAGAAACTAGCCCTTCTCAACAACCACTTCATCTTCAGGGCCGATTGATGCATACCACAAATTCCTTCATGGACTTCTCCCATTGCCACTCTTTCTTGATCAGATCCTAGGCACTTGAGCAACAAATCATCAGCAGTTCTTTGATAGAGCTCGCCATGCTAAATAATATACTTGAATGCACTCCTTTGCACACTCTTGTCAACTTTGGCACTAGGATCCTGCAAATAAGTCATCGAGGGAGTCCTCCAATCCTCCAAATCGGTACTAGAATTATAAGAATTTGAACTAGACTAATTTGGGACATCATTGGGTGAATCAGCAGCATCTGCTGTAGGGGAGTCGGCTAGGCTGACTGTGGCAGTTGGCTTAGCTGACTGGGCTTAGCCGAGTGTGAGCCAGCTAGGCCGATTGTGGTAGTCAACCAGGCCGGTTCATCCAGACATGCACAGAAAAAATGATCATCTTGATGCATCATCCTTTCTTGTATATGAATATATGCCCACCGATGTCAAAGCCTGATGCTAGTTGAGCTAACATGTTGGATTTTTTATTTTCATGTCTTGAAATACGCTAGATCTTGAACTCAGTAAATTTGGAGATAAGTTCAAGACAAGCATCGAGAGAAACTCCAAGTGATCCATCTAAACATTGACATTCGCCAGCAACTTGCTGCACCACCAACAATGAATTACCATAGGCCTCAACATGCTACACTCCCATGGAACTTAATACGATCAACCTGAATAAAAGAGCTTGATATTCGGTTTGATTTTTAGTACATTGGAACTCCAATCGGCTTCACATTCTTGTCTCAATATTATTAGGAGAAACAATAACAATACCAACACCTTGGCCATCTTTACAAATCGATCCATCAGGGTGTAAGGTAATTGACTTCATCATCTAAATCAATACAATATTGAATAATAAAATCAGCAAGGACTTGACCTTTTACAGATTTTAATGATTCATAAATCAAGTCATATTCAATTAAAAAGTATGTCCATTTTCCCAACCTTCCACTAAGGATTGGCCGATATAGCATGTGCTTGATAATGTCGGCCTGGCATGCTACAACACATGTACTTGACAAAAGATAGTGTCTCATCTTGTTACATGCAAAGTACAGTGATAAGCATAATTTCTCAATTGGGCATACCTTGTCTTAGGATCAAGAAGACAATGACCAAGATAAGCAATCACATACTCTTTTCCTTCATCTTCTTGAGTCACAATAGCCCCAATAATTTTCTCTTCAATAGCCACATAAATTTTGAATGGTACTCCTCTTCTAGGTGCACGAAGAATAGGCAGAGATGTCAGATATTCCTTTATATTATCAAATTCTTCTTGTTGGCTTGCCTCCAAGTGAATTCAGATTCATCCTTCAACTTGAGTATAGGAGTGAAAAGAATAATCTTCCCAGACAGATTAGCAATAAATCTCCTCAAGTAGTTCACCTTCCCTAAGAATTTTTGCACATCTTTCTTGCATTTAGGTGGCTGAACTTTCTTGATCTTCTCAATCCTCTTAGGATCAACCTCTATGCCTTTGTCATGAATAATAATGCCTAAGAACTTTCCAGCCAACACTCCAAAAGCACATTTGAATGGGTTCATCTTCAAAACATAGCGGCGCATCCTTTCAAAAGCAAGACACAAATCGGCTAAGTGAGAATTATAGCCAGCCAATTTAATCATGATATCATCAATGTAAACCTCCATAATAACCCCAATTAGATCATGGAAAATCAAATTCATTGATCTTTGATAAGTTACACCTACATTCTTCAACCGAAAGGTCATCATAATCCACTCAAACAAACCAACAAAGCCAGGATAAATGAAAGCCATCTTTGATGGGTCTTCTTCTGCCATGAAAATCTGATGATACCCAACATTACCATCAAGAAAGCTAATCACCCGATGTCCAGAAGCATCATTGATCAACATGTCAGCTATAGGCGTAGGATACTCATCTTTGGGAGTGGCCCTATTCAGATCTCTAAAATCAATGCAAACTCTGATCTTGCCAGAATCTTTCTTCTCAATAGGCACAATATTAGAAACCCACTCCGTATATTGACATGGACGAACGAATTCAGCTTGCAACATCCTATTGATCTCTTCCTTAATTTGGTCATGGATGGCCGAACTGAAGCGCCATGGGTATTGCTTGAAAGGCTTGAATCCATGCTTGATTGGGTGCCAATGTTCTACAAGCTGTCGGCTCAATCCAGGCATCTCAGTGTAGTTTCATGCAAAACAATCAGAATATTCCTTGAGAAGCATGATTAACTCAGCTTTGTAATTGGCTTCCAAGTTTTGATTAATAAACGTCAGCCGTGGCATAGAGCGATCTCCAATATCAATTTGTTCTAAAGGGTCGGTCGATGTGAAACCTTGGCCCAACTTATTAAGCTCATCAAAGTCATCAATAGCTTCACATGCATCAGTCTTTTCAGCCCGATACTGTTCAATATGATGCTTTAACCATTCAACATTATCCATTGATTACATAATGGTATTAAGCCAATTGTCAATCGGCTTAAGTGATACAGGAATAAAGCCTTGCCTAGTGTACCTTACAAAATCATATTCAGACAAGTCTTTACCTGACAAGCAGCCAAAAGCACCATGCTTTCCAGTCTCACAAGCGTCGGCTATGGCAACCTCAACTGATGAATCAACATGAATGATCTCGATGGCATCTCCCACCCATTGGATATTGGATGGCACACACTCATTAGCATGAATCCCATCAAGCCTAAGTATCACATTGTAGCACCCCTTGATGTCAGCAACAAAGAATGCCGTAGCCAAAGCCTTGCTCCCGATGGTCAACTCAACGTTAGCATTGCCTCTAGCTGGAATTAGAGCATCACCACCAACACCTGTGATAGTCATGTTGGTTCTAACTAGCTCTTCATCGTTGTTCCCAAGCTTCTTGTATAATGAATAGGGCATGACGTTCACGATTGCTCCGCTGTCCACCAACATGCTATGAACCAGAATCCCGTGGATGTGACCCTTCAAGTGTAGTGGCCTAAGATGATCCACTCGTACTCCTGGCTTCTTGAACACAACATCTTCAAAGGCAAACACCAATTCTGTAGCTGGTGGCTCCTCTTGATCATGACTGAGTACGTTGTAATCAGAGGATAGATATACCACGTTCATATCTCCATGCTCTGGTGACGCTTCATAGTCGACCATCTCCTTATCTGGCATCTCTGGAGCCTCCATGCCCACCTTGTTGGCAATGACAGTGGCAAAGTCCTTTGGCAAATCACCAAGATCTCCAGAACCTGCAGGAATCGACATGGGCACTTTGGGAAGCACCACAGCTGATTCGGGAGTCACCGGGGCAATTTCATCAGTAAGAGCCGGCCTGGCTGACTCCTCAGTCGGCCTAGCCGGTTCAGTTGGCTTAGTCGATTCAACAGTCGGCTTAGCTGACTCCTGGCCTTCCTGGCCAGCAGTAGCAGTAGAGACTGGCTTAGCTAGCTCTGGACCCGGCCTAGCCGACTCTATTGGCTTAGTCGACTCTAGAGTCAGCTTAGCCGGCTGGTCAGGGACAGCAGTCGCGGTGACGATCTTCAGTGGGATCCCTTGGGCCTTTTCTGGTGCAAGTGGATCCTCAACCATCCCAAGAGCTTTCCTCTTCAATTTCTTTTGTCGGACACGCTGTAACTTTTGCCTTTGAGTTTTATCCAATCCTCATGAACACCACTTGGGTTGAGTATACTTTGGATCTTTTGGTGGCTTCTCCTTTTCTTCACTTCTAGCAACCTTTTGAGGAACTTCTCCTTGCTTCTCTGCTGGACTTCGATCTCCAATCATAATCAGCTTGTTGTCATTAGTAACAGGAGCTAACATCGAGCCAATTATACTGCTAGGAATAGAAACAGGCTTCTCAAGAGCTTCGATCTTCCTTGGCACGTATACTTGCTGCACAGGAGCCTTCTTTGGTTCTCGTGGAGCTGCACAGGAGCCGTGCGTATATGTAACTCGCTATACACGCTGTACGTGTATTTGGTGCCATCCTCAGGAGAGCATGTATATGTGCGCACTCCTAGCTAGACTCATGGATGCCATGCACTTGTATACTGGCCTGTCAGCTGAACCACTGATCTTGAGGATACGGTATACATATACGCCCTCAGATTAGCCCGGCATGTATATATACATACCCGAAGCCAATATATAATTATTAGCTTCGTTTCTCTTATCTCATAGAAATAGCACATGTAAATATACAATGCGCCTATAACTGTTGTTTATTTATCTTTTCTTCGAGTATAAAATATTTCTTAATGGCACATATTAATATACGCACGTGTGAGAAAAAATTTGTATAAAATCTCGTCAAACAGTTGGTGAGCGTGAGGGCATGAGACATGATGTGCAATGCCGATGCGCTGGAAAAAGGAGTTGAGGTATTGATATTCCCCACCCCAATTGGTTTGAATAACTCAAACTTTGCGGCCAAATTGTCATTCAACTAAATTTTGGAAGTCACGAAAGCATTGAAACACTTCGGATTTGTGACGTAACAAATACTTGGTATGATCATCAATAAAGCTGACATAATAATTGTTACGACTAATAGAATTATGGAAAGGGCCCCATACATCAGAAAAAATCAAATCCATAGGACTATATGACACACTAATCGACCTAGGGTAAGGCAATTGGTGACTCTTGCCTTGTTGATATGCATCACACACCCTAGCATTATTTGAATCTTTTGAAAAAGGAAGCTTGTGGCGACTAAGAATCTCCTATACTACACTAGTAGAAGGATCACCTGGTTGATGATGCCACAAGGAAGTGGTTAGCTTGACAGCACCTAGCTCTTGTTTATTGGACGACAACTTATTGGATGGAAGCGACAAAGGGTAGAGCCCACCGTCACAGCAACCTCTATGAAGTGTTTTCTCCGTCACCTGGTCCTTGATAAGAAAGTGATGAGGGTGAAATTCAATGAACACATTATTCTTTGGTGAGACGAATAACAGAATAAAGACTCTTATGTGCTTGAGGAACATGAAGGATATTTTTCAATTGTAGATCTCTACTAGGGGAATGCAAAAAGCTGTGACCAACATTTGAGATCTTCATACCTAGGCCGTTTGCAGCGTGGACTTGTTCCCCACCGTGATATTTGTCACGTATGGTGAGTTTCTCCAACTCTCCAGTGATGTGGTCGGTAGCTCCGGAGTTGACGTACCAGTTCTTGTCAACACCATACAAAGTGGTGCTGGCTGAGGAGGTTGACTTCTGTGGTGGGCCCCCATTGTAGTTGGAGTCAAAACGCTTGTAACAGTGAAAGGACGGATGGCCCTCCTTGCCACACACCTGGCAGAAGAGGCCTTGGATGAAGTTGCTACGCCCATCACCATTGTGGCCGAAGCCACCACGACCGCCACGGCCATTGCGGCCGCCGTTGCCGTAGCCACCATTGCCACGGGGATTGGTGTTGGAGCCGCCAAGGCGGCCTCCCTTTGCTGCAACATTGGCCGAGGGCTGGTTGCCCCCATTGCAAAGATCTAGCCGGTGTTCGTGGTTGGTGAGTTGCGCAAGCAACTCGCTGATAGAGATGGGCTCGAGCGGGCAGAGACAGCCAACACAATCAAATCAAAATCTTGATCCTGACCGATCAGCACGTAGGAGACAATTTCCTCATCTTCAATCTTTTATCTTGGTGAAATACTCGTTGATGGTAGATGTACGTTTGGTGATGGCGGCCAGCTGCATGCGCATGGTGATGATCTTGGCCCGAGATTTTGATGCGAAGAGGCCTTCATTGGCCGCCCACGCCTCCTTTGCAGTCACCTCCGTGTTGGCATGGCTGAGGATGTCCTTGGAGAGGTTTGTGAGCAGATAGCTCAGGACCATCTGGTCCTTTGACAGCCAGGTGGCATACTCCGGGTTCTCCTTCGCAGCGTCGTCGGGTTTTGCCGCTGGCATGAGCTTGGCCGGCGGTTCAGCCTTGGCCTCCAGCCAATCGGCGAGTTGAGCACCTCTCAGTGCCAGGAGAACTTGCGCCCTCCATGATTGGTGGTTGGTGCGAGTGAGTTTTTCCGTCACCGGAAGGAAGGTAGTGAGCGCCATGGCAGTTGACACCCCGGAGGATGAAGAAGCGAACACCATGGAAGATTTCCGTGTGGAAGAAAGAGCTCGATACAATGTGAAAAATGGAGGAATGAGGTTACCCTCTTGGGAGCCTCGGCTGCGTGTTATATTGAGCTGGGAACCGCCCCCCAGCGTGGCTTATACATAAAGTCAGGGAGTACAACAAACTATCTAACAAACTCTAGATATTATATATTGGCTAACCACCTCTACAAGTCAGAGCTATATGCACGTGTTTATCATGTCACACGGCATTGCTCTTGTTACACAAAGGATGAACCTTATCATCTAACATGCATTACATTGGATTCGTGTGATTTTTATTATATAGGTTCAGATTTCGGGATGTCAGACAAATATGGAATATGTCAAGAACATGAACATGATGACCTGATTATGCATGACTTGTGGACAATAAATGTTGATTTGGCAGGTGTTGCATAGTAATTGTTGTTCATTCTTCCGATGATTGTGAAGAGGAGAGCAAAATATATATACTTTTACACATGTCACTTGCCAATGGACATAACCAATTGTTTGCTGTATCACAGTACTATATTCATTTTTTATTGTTCAACACAAATGGGATCCGATTCTCTTCAGCTAAACTCTGCAATCACAATAAAAAAGGAGAAACCAAGACCGATACATATAGTTTATATATGATTGAGGGCTCTGTGTGGTGTGTACCATGGAATGAGAAACGAACTAGCAAAGAATGTAGGCAAAGGAACCTGGTGCTGTCCTGTAAGGCTCAGAGCAGAAGACACAACTTGAACTGTCAAATACCTCCATCATAGCTGTTTGATTCTCACGGGATATGCTTTTCAGCAACTTATTTACATATCTTTTTTTTTATTCCGTTGATTCAAATAGAGTGCGCATGCTGATTCCCTCAGTTCAGATTAACAACCACACACAGTGGAAAGTTGCTCACAGCTTGTCCCGACTCACGCTACGTAATATTGTACGACTACTAGTATGTCTCCATCATCTCTGTTCCAGATGTAGTTCTATCGAGGATGGTTCTCTGTTTTCCTAGGGTTCACAATTCCACAATGTGAATAAAATGAACCACACAGTGCGACAATGCGATTGCCCAGAAAGCTAGATGTGCCGCCCAACAACCTATACCACTATAACATAAATTGCAGACCGGGTCTTAGCAGCAGTTCCGAACAGAAAAAGCTGGAGATACCGCAAGCCCTTGGTTGCCACTGTTTCTGTAGTGCAAGAAGTTTCCGTGTCTGAAACTACAAACCATTCGCATAGGCGTCGACACTTCCCTATGCTTCCCAAGCCTTTGTTTGAACTGCTGGTGTTGTGGTATTGTTCATGCCGCAGACAGTAAGTCGTGTCTTTTCTTATATATTCATGGTGGGCTACAGAATCAGATGCTAATTAAAGGTGAAAATTGTACATTTGTTTGATTGGGTGGGATGAGGTACCATTGGAACCATATTGATGTTTCTACTAACTTTTGTGCCAATAAAGACGATTCTGGGTTTATTCGTCCAAATTAAATGGCGCGCATCCTAAAAATTTGGGCCTAGATTGTGGTTGTAATCTTCCATATTGGATATATACACCAGTTCAAGGACCCAGAACTAAGCTGTACACGATATCTGCCTTCACCACATTTGAGTTACAAATGTTTTACTATAGAAAATGAAACTGTTGTGCTAGAATGCTGCAACTGGCATGTCCGTTAGAGATTTCCTTTTTCACAAAGCATCAATTGTTGTATTGTTATGGACAGCAAGGAACACCTACAGAGGAAGATGAGCAGTGGCTAAGGAGTAGCAGACTTGCCTGACGTGCGTGGTCATCGCGCCCATGGCGGCACCGTTTCTGTTGTTTTTCGGCCTAAACCTTAGAACCCTGAGCCGAAACTCGAACAACCGAATACAGAATAATGACAATCAATAACAAAATGGAGAAGACGAAATGTATTAATCTGATCTCCTAAAATTTAGGGATCCATCCTCCTCTTTACAACCCTCATGGGGACAATATTTATACACGCCCTCCTCTTTACAACCCTCATGGGGACAATATTTATACACGCCCGTAGGCTTTTACATGACCACTCTACCCTTGAAACTACCAAATATTCCAGGAATATTCTCCCGACAACGAGGGTGGTGCCATCTTTGATCTCTTGATGCTCCCCATCTCTGTACCAACTGACCAGGTGGGCCCTGCTAGCTGGCTACTATCGGCCCATCTTTTCCTTCAATTCGGCATCTACCTGTCGAGTGGAGACATGTCTTACGCCGAAAGTAGAATGCCGAAAGGTGAGGTCGACGATGAATGTCAATGACGAATGCTTGCAACTGAAAGCAGAATACCGAAAGGCGAGGTCCGACGACGACGAATGCTTGCAACCGAAAGCAGAAAGCAGAATACCGAAAGGTGAGGTCGACGACGAATGTCGACAACGAATGCCTGCAACCGAAAGCAGAGTACCGAAAGGTGAGGTCGATGATGAATGTCGACGACGAAAGTCTGCAATTGAAAGCAGAATACCAAAAGGCGAGGTCCGATGACGAAAGTCGACGACCAAATGATGTTTGTTGCAAACTTATCCCGAATGGGCCTTTAGCCGGTCGTGTGGCTTTAGAAGTGATGAAATGGGGGGAACAGGGTGCCTGCTTCCTGTTACACCCCAACAATAGCCCCTCGGCAGTGACCATATTTGATGCTTTCGCAATTTCGGCCGCTGCCGGAGCATAAGTGTTACTTGCCACTCGTCGTCCCCCAGTAAGGACGAAAATCTTTTTCTTGTCCTCCTTTCTTCTTCTCTCTTTTTTAATTATTATTTTTTTATTTTTATTATTTATTCATTATTTATTATTTTTTGAATGTCAAACACTTGGATTGACCCTTAGGCTTTTTCATCTCCATCTTTTTCAGGTGATGAATACTTGTTTTAGACCGTGAGCTTGAGGTTACTTACAACCTTTGTATATCGTTCGTGACGCTGTCGAATATCCAAAGGTAAAACCCTTTCGGCCATGATGAAATGAAGTGACGTGGGAAAAAGACCGAATGTGAATGAAAATCCCCTTGATTTTAACTTCCTAATCTGTCGCTGCCGGTTTCTGTATGTTCGGCTAGCGGTGGATATTTAAGGTTTTCGTCCTTCATGCTAATTTCATTTGGCAAGTTTCTTTTATTTATCTCGCCTTTCCTTATGTTGTGTGACATAGATAGAAAGCATCGTCCCCTGACCTTTTAGGCTAAGGGAATAAAAAACATTTTTCTTTAGCCCCTCGGCCTTAATTTTTGGCTGAATAGGCATATTTTTACGAATAATTAGAAAATGCCATCCCCCAACCTTTTAGGTGAAAGGGATTAGAAAATTTTTACTTAGCCCCTCGGCCTTAGTTTTTTAGCCGAATAGACGTATTTTTTACGAATAGTTAGAAAACGCCGTCCTCCCGATATTTTAGACTGAGGGGATTAGAAATATTTTTACTTAGCCCCTTGGCCTTAGCTTTTTGGCCCAATAGGCATATTTTTTTAAGAATTGTTAGAAAACACTGTCCCCCGAACTTTTTAGGCTTAGGGGATTAGAAAAAAAAATTTGCTTAGTCCCTCGACCTTGATTTTTGGCCGAACAGGGCATGTTTTGACAAAAAGATAGAAAATTTTCCTTACACCCTCGGCCTTATTTTTTAGCCAAAAAGGCATAACTTTTATGAAAAGTTAAAACATTTTCCTTAGCCCCTCGGCCTTAATTTTTAGCCGAAGGGGCGTATTTTTATGAATAGATGGAAATGTTGTCCACCCAACCTTTTAGGGTGAAGAGATTGGCGAGAATTTTCCTTTTGGTATCTTTATGTACATAAAGATTATTCTCATTGAGTATATTTTTGCCGATATTGGGGGCCTTAGGATGATGAGGCGCCCCTTTCGGCTCAGACGGAAATGCTTATGCAAAGAATGAATAATTTGAATGAATGTCACAATGTATATGACGGATGCATTCACACATTAAAGTAATGGGAAAGTGTTCTTAACTTTGCCCTTGCGAGTCAAAGACTTGAGCCCTTAGGCCTTCTCTTTCTCTTCCTCTCTTTTTTTAAGCTTCGCTATCACATTTTTGGAGGGTCGAAGTCTTGAGCCTTTGGGCTTTTGTTTGCATCGCCCTCTCTCTTTTTTTTTGGATGGTTGAAATCTTTGAGCCTTTGGTCTTTTTATTCATGCATAAGATGAAAATATTTATAAAGAAACATGAAACAAGCCAGCTGCTACCTCAATGAAATAACATGAACCCGCAAACTTCTGGAAAGTGATGAAATAGCACTTCAAATTGGGTAGATAAATTAGACGAAGATAAAACACAGATGAACCGAGGATGGTGGATTCAACAATCCTTGAAATCTGTTGAAGCTGAAATCCCTTGGTGTTGTGGATTCATCAGAAAGCCAGAGAGGATGCCTGAGAATAAAACCCATCTGAGGCCCCATGCGATTGGTTGACAAAGTGATGCCGGAAGGCCCATGACTAGAGAGTGAGCCCTCGGGGATGGATGAACCTTTGGCAATGCCTCAGGGCCCGTGACAAAGTGTGTGGTTACTGAGGTAGAGAATCTAGGGTTTTGTGCCCCTTAGTCCCCTTGCTTTATTGGGGGTTGAGCCCCGCTTTTATAGGACAAGATTACAAGCGAATGCTTTTACATTTGCAACCCTTGATAGCTGTAACATATCCCTGGATATTCTACTCACCCATGTATTCTAGCAGAGGGCACATTCATCCTTTTCTCTGAGTAACCGCCTTCTTTTATGGGCCTTTGCAGAGCTGAGCCAAGGCCCACAGAAGGCCGTGTTAGATGCGGTTGTCCTCGGCTTCTGGCGGCACTGTCTTTCCAGCCGACGAGTCTCCCTCGAAGGCTTCTTAGCCGTGGTCCAACGAGGTGCACTACTACAGAAAAACTTTTTCGAGGTGAGCAAAAACCATTTTCCAAAGCGGGCAATAAAAAAGCCTCGCAGCAAAGGTCATGGTAAATCAGTAAATGAGACCTTTTCCAAGGTGGTTCCAATGCCCACCATGGTTAATCAAATAAAAAAGTAAAAGCCAATGGACTGGCTTGTTGGGCCCATCCATAGGCCCATTGGGCCCATCCACGCACCATCGTCGCTTGTTGGATCTGGACGCCCCGCCATCAGATCTGGTCGCCCCACCGCTGGATCTGGCCTTCCCACCGTCAGATCCGATGTCCCAGCACTGGAGGCGCGTCGCTAGCGCCGCCGTCACCTAGCCCCCGCTTGGATTTGGGCACCCTGCCACCAGATCTGGAGTTGGAGGTGGTGGAGGATGGCGTCGCAGAGTAGGAGGGCGTGGGGGCAGGAGGAGCACGCCGATGCTGGGGAAAGAACGAGTGCCCGCGCCTCCCGCACAACCGCCTCAGCCTTGGCCTGCGCCCATGCGCCATGCGCCGGGGTCTAACCGCCTCGCCATCCATGGCCCTGCCGAGATCCGGCCGTTGGGATCTAGTCACTATGCCGCACCGCAGCTCGCTAGTACCGCACCGTTCCATCAGGGGAGGGAGATGTGAGGGGGAGGAAGGGGCGACGAGCTTCTTATGAGCTTCTTCGTGCACCCCGACGACTTCGCTTGCTGGTCCTCGTCCGCCGAAGGCATGTTCTCACTTCTCGTGCACCTACAGCTGCAACATATTCATGTGTTTCCAGTTAAGTGTCATGATCTGGGGACCTTCGGGGCCGAGTCTCCGCGTCCCAACAATTGCCTAAATTATATTTTCAATTATAAAAAAAGATGTTACTTAAATAGAATTTTGGATCATTCCAACAAATATCGCTAAACGTAGATCTAAATCAATCAGATGTAGTTCACACATGCTATAAATTCATAACTCCAGACAACAGCAAACTTTGAGGTTGAGAAAACCCCGAACACCCTTGTTCTAATCTCAATTCCTTGGAAGCTGATTGAACTGTAAATTGCAAATATCATGTACCAGCCAGATTGGATTTTATTTCCAAACGATACAGTACAGCCATAGCAAGTGCAGAATGCCACGGAAAACAGAGAAATCGAACTTACCCGCACCACCCTGCCAAAAGAGCAAAAGAGAAAGTATAGTAACCAGCGCTCGCAGCATGCGGCAATGGCATGCAGAGCACTTTTTCTGTACTTGGCAGTGATCTAAAATTAGAGCTTCACGGAGACATGCATAACAAACAGTCTCGTTTCTCCAACTACATACCCAGTTCTTATACCGAGAAGCGATGATAATCATGACTTCTGGTCCTGTGTGCTAGCCCTTACAAAATCGACCTAGGAATGTCAGTATAACCGCCCATACTAACCATCGTCATAACAGAAGTTCAAGCCACGTCACCAACAAAGAACCTGCAACTTGGCACACCCAGCAAGTCAGAGCATCGTGAGGAAAAAAAATGAAAATAAAAAATAGATGCAGGCAGAAAAAGGGAAAAACAAAGTTGAGAAAGTCAACATAGAAAGCAGATGCAAGCAAAAAAATGAAAAAAAAATATAGATATGACTTACAATAACCTGCGAAGCGCCATTGAAGGCGTTGGGCCCCAAACACTGAAGATGCTAAAAAACCAAGAGCTTTTGAAGTAAACTACGTACCAAACCCACAACACCACAAGCACCGTGAAAGAACAGACGAACCCAAGACACAAAAGGATGTGTGCGCCGCTTTATACCTAACATAGGTCGCAACCAAAAAGCACGAAATCCAACAGAAGATAACATTTTTTCGCACGAACAAAACCTAGGAGGGCTATCACATGGCAAAGAAAGCGAGTGAAGAAAATTCTGGCCATGCTTACCCAACCACATTGTAGCTTATGTTGGCTATTAAACATCACTATACTGACTGTGTGGAACCTAAATGTATTTATGAACTCGAAGGTAAATATGGGTATTAAAAATATTTTATAAGTTGAATATAAATGAAAGAACAGAACCTAACAAAAAGATCAGATCATAGTATCATACTCTGAGTGCATATATACGTAGTATATGTTTACTGGTTGTGGCGTACACTATATCTTTCTAAAAGCAGACTAATTAATATGTACTTTTTTAAGGAGGATAAACCCTCTGCTTTTAAGAAAGCAACATTCAGACATTCAGGTACATAACAGGGGACGATGCCAGTGACAGTTTCGCGAAAAAAGAGAGCTAGGCCCATTACAAATTTAAATCACATAGACGTCTGTCGGCATCATGGTGCTTGGGCTAAAGCTCCACATCCAGCAGACAACCTTGTCCTTCACCGATAATTAATATGTACTTGCAAGCGTAAAATGCCAGCTAAAGTGGTATTGTATAATCAGATGCTTACTAAGCTCTCGCGTGTTCTTCAAAAGCCTGCAAACATACGCACAACTAAGAAGGCAGTTGATCTCAGGAAAAGTATATTTAGTTATCAATCTTTATTAGGGCAAGAATATATATGTAGTTAATTGATCCACTCGTGAGCGACGGCTGTGTGTGCGCGCAGATGTCGAACGTGCAGGACCTGCTGATCGGCATGCCCAGATGGCCCTCTACTTTGTGTACCGGAACCCAGGAAGAACGGCGCCCTGTCGGAGATGCAGCAGGCGGTGCAGGCCGACGCCGAGAAGGAGCAGCAGCCGCGGCAGGCCCATGCTGACGCAACGAACGTACAGTGCATGTTCAGATAGAGGAAGATTGATTAGGTAGAACAAATCTACATTGATAAATTTAGCATAAATTCCCAGCTGAAACTACCCGATCGAATATATAGGACGCTGATACGCATTAGGGTGCCACCTAGCCTTGTAGATAATGAAATAGATCAAATCGATCTTGGTCTTCACTGCCCGGAGTGATGTTGGGACGGTGCTCGACTTCTTTGGCGTTGAGGTGTGTATGTAGGATGTGCGTGCGACCGGGCGTATAGCAGCAGGGGTTCGGCGTGGAGCAGTAGGGACAGCAGCAGCAAGGTCGATCGGGATACGTACATATAACAAACTTTATCCCAACAAAGTCGATCGGGATTGAATCATGCGTTTGGAATAAGGGTAAAATCATAAAGTCCAAATCTTGCATCTTACCTCTCACAGATGATGGAAGGCTCAGATAAGACGACGTTCAGATGGAACAGGTATTATAGAGAGAAAGCCTCCTTAAAGAAACTCGCTTTTTTCTAGTGTGATGTGGTGATGATAGATGTACGACGTTATGTGCCACACAGAGCATATATTGAACAATACATAATCCAATTTTTTTTAGTACTACGGAGAAGCCGGAACAAATGAACTCGCAAAACCTAGCCTCATGCGGTGCAAGGGCAAATTGGGCCTTTCCAAAATTACGACACGTCTTCTTTGCCATTTTATTAACTCGAGGATCCCTAACTTTACCACGACATGCAAAGTGTTTTTGGCTTGTATTAGAGCATCTCCAACGGTTTGGTAAATGACTTGTCATCCTTCAAAATTTGACAAAACAAGCAAAAATCATTCTTCAACAGTTTGCCAAAGTTATTCACCAATTTTCGCAGCTTGCCAAATTTTCCATCTTTGCACCTATCTATACCCACGCGCATACCACTGCGTATTGCGCTTCACCGCTCCGCCGCCTTCGTTCTCGCGTGCGCGTGGAAAATTCACGGTCTTGTTCCTGCGCGCGCCTAGCCCATCCTCCTGTATATCTCGATCTCCCGCGCGACGTTGACCAGCTTGCTCCCAGTCGCGAGATGTCTTGCTGTCGCGTGGAGAGAACAGAAATCCACCGTGACCAGAGAGAGGAGATCGCCCGTCGGGATCAGGTATGGCCTGTCTCTTCCCGTCGACCTCCATCCTTTCCTGATCGACTAGATCAATTGATTCTGCACGTCCTCCATCGATCTGTTAGTCTAGGCACTGATAGGCCAGGCCATGATCTCCAGTAGGTACTGATAGTCTAGGTCCATCGTCGATCATATTCTGCACGCCCTCCGTAGATCAGATCTCCTGTAGGTACTGATAGTCTAGGTAGGGTTCAGTAATTTAGGTGATAGATGATAGTGTTTCTAGGTGGATGATCAATGTTCGATGTTCCTTGCTGATGATCGAAGATAGAGTTTGTTGCTGATCAATGATGTGTATGTTGCTGAATAATTTTTCCCTTCTATTTTTTGCTGATCGATGATACTGTATGTTGCTGTTCAATGATACGGTATGATCGATGATAGAGTTTGTTCCTGATCGATGACAGACTTATGTGGTGGGCCCTTCTAGTTTTTTTTGGCAAGTGAAAAATAGAAAAATACTGGAGAGAACCTGTTTTTAACTTGGTATATTATTTTAGCAATTTATTAAAACACAACATTTAACAAGTCAATTTTATCAAACTGTTAGAGATTTCCTTATACTACTGTATTATCGTAATATAAGCGTATAAACGCAGTGCCAGTGAATAAGTGTGCCACGTGTCCGGAGTAGGGTGAAAACGGTTATCCCTCAACTTGGGGCCATGTGACGTGATTAGAGAGGCAGATGGCCTCGCCCAGGGCTGGGCATCTCCTATTTATATGGCACCTCTCTCTCCCGTGCTCTCTTCTATTCACACTGCACGCTTTCTTTTTTTTTTCAAACGTGCTGTAGCAAGTTCTTTTTTAAGAAGGGACAACAAAAGTTTTGCCATAATTTTTATTAGATTGAATGAAGAAAAAGAAAAACAAGTGCCGGCCTAGTTGTTTGAGTGAAAACCAGGCCTAAAAACCTCACAACTGAGGTGAATGCGCCATTCATCCCGTACGACTTGGTATACCGACCGATCCAGGATCAACTCCACAGCAGCTCAGATGCACTAAACATTGAGCCTTCTTGTTCAAGAAAAGACCCAACTGGCATAACAACTTGGTCGAAAAGGCCTAACTAGCACCTCAACTTGGTTGAAAGCAACCCAACTAGCGCCTCAACTGCTTAAAAAGACCCAGCACCTCAACTTGGTTGAAAAACCAACCCAGCTAGAAAAACTCAACTACACTACCAACTATTTAACAACTAAAGCAAATGAGGCTGTCGGGCCTCAACAGAACCGCCACAAGCACCACCAAGGCTGGGCAAGAGCGGAACGGCAGAGCTGGAGAAGCCTAGCGAAGCGTCCAGGGAGGAAACGACAGCAAAGGTGCAGCTGACACTAGCCCAATAGGGTAAGATTTTCACCCACATACACCAGCAAGGCACGGGAAGAGGTATAAAGAGGACGCCACCAAGGATGAAGCGGCGTCCACAGACATCACCGGCCAAGCCTTAGCCCGCAACCTTGAACAACCAACTGGCCACCACACGCGTTGCAGGCATTGCAGGCATCCCTGCGGCACGCACAGTCACCAGAAGACGACCTCGACGCCAACAAGGGCGCAGCAGATCGACAGCCACCTCGGGGGGCAGAAGCAAGAAGGTGTAAGGTCCTAGATGGCTAGAGGGGGGTGAATAGCCTATTAAAAATTCTACAAAGACACTAGACAATCTTGATTAGTAAAGAAAATGGCGTAATGTGGGTTTTGCCTAGCCTAGATGGTGAGCAAGCCTCCTAATAATAATTTAAGTATATTATGATCTCTATGTCACACAAAGGATATGTTGCTGCTTTCTAAGCTAGTGAGCTAGCTAGAACTAACAATTTACACAAGCTACACAATATAAGCTAAGAAAGTAAATACAAGAGATAGGATGGTGATTCTTATAGCGACGGTGAAGTGAAGAAGTTGCCAATCACCAAGATGATAATCAATCGATCACAATGGCAACAATCATGATATAAAGACCAATCACCAAGAGACAATTGTGAACACAAGACATGTTCACCCGGAGTTCACTTGTGCACCGACAAGCTACGTCTCCGGTTGTGCTGACCAACACCAAGATGATTCCTTGGTTCTTGACCCGCAAGCCAAGGCCCCTTAAGGCATGCCTCCGCAAAGGCACCACAAGACACCACTCTCAAGTAAGGTACTCAATGATATGCGCAATGTATTAGAGTTGCTTTTGGCACTTTGCCGAGAAAAGCACAAGATCCTCTCACAAATCACACCGGAGGTGGGCAAGAACAAGCACCAACTCTTTCCAACGCCTCAAATAACCTCCAAGCTGGATAGGAGTGGTACTCTCCAAGAGTAATAAGAAATCCACTGGCCAAACGATCTACATGTGCCATTAGATGTAATCACACAAGCAAATGCACTTCGAATCACTCAATCTCACTCAAGATTGGCAATCAAGCAAGAGAGATGAGTAGGAGGTGTTTGCTCAAGCTCACAAGGATGTCCAAGATATTAGAAAGTTGAGAGATGTGGCATACAACTGGCCACGTTCTATTTATAACATCCCACATGCGTCCGATGCATTCAACATTTTTGCACCAAACATTGCAGTTCAAAACTAGCCGTTAGACAGGGCGTCGGACGCGTCCAGACCACCCCGTCGGACTCTGCACAGTGTCTCCGGGCGCAGTCCAAAGATGGTCAGAAATCACTCCACCATCGGACGCTGCTCCGGACGCACTGTCGAACGCTCTAGCTAGCGTCCGACGCGTTCATCGCTCAACCGTGCCTTCAACGACTTCCAACTTTGGACGCTGACATCACGCGTCTGACGCTTTACCGTCGAATGTGTCCGAACATAGCTCCTCAGTGCCGCTTAGCCGAACAACGGTCTGGACGCAACCCCAGCGTCCAACGCTTGGACCTAGCACATCCAGCGCTTGCAATTTCAGCGAAAGCAAGCCGTCAACAATGCCAACTTCTCCACCATCGCACATACATGCTAACTAACAAGTGTACCACCTTGTGCTTGAGAGTTAGCATGTTTTCACCAACATCTTGCATCTGGCGCAATAAAAAATAGCCATTTCATTTTCCCAAAACTACCATGTGCATGTGTGTTAGCATTTTCATAATCATTTTCAAAGGTTTTCCAAATAGCACACTAAATCCTAATGCATCAACATGTATGATCGATCTAGTGGCACTTATGAACCGAATTACCAAAGATTTCCCCTCTTCATAGTTTGTCTATCGATCTTAAATCACTCACACCTTCTATGGTGTCTTGAGTGCAAAACAAAATGGCCATATAGCTTTATACCTTTGCCTTGAGCCCATTTTGCTTCTCCATCAACCACCAAGTCTCCAAATGACCTGATTCACTTCACATCATCATGTAACCCTCTTGGTCCATCGATCTCGATTATTTGCTCTTCACCGTTGAGTCAGTCCATTAGTGTCAAGTCTTGCTTAAGCTTCACCATCGCATAGTCCATCGCTTTGAAGACTCAGCTTGTCCTTCACACATTCAACCGGTCCATCGAGCCAAGCCTCATCTTGATCTTCTACATCTTGGTTATATGAATTCATGGCATGACTCATGGCCTTATGAGCTCCTTACTTGGCAAGGACCACCTTATCTAAATCATCAACTTAGAATCAAGGTTAGTCCTAGGGTTTCATCAATTATCCCAAAACTAATCTAGGGACTTTCATAAGTCTCGGCAGCTAAACCAGGTCACCGGAGCTCAGGCCAACCTGCAACAGATGACCACCCCTACCTAAAACTGGCTGACAAGTAGCAACAGATGGCCACCCCTGCCTGGAACTAGCCGATGAGCACACAGATCCAGCCACCCCGATGCAGATATCCCCCTTCCCTTGGCCAGCTCCACCAAAGAACCGGCCAGAGCATGGGAGAGGAAGGATAGGGCGAGGGCAAGCCCTGACCACGGCCTCATAGATTTGGTCGCTGACCAACAGATCTGGCCACCTCCGTGCAGGTCCAGCCACCGGACATGCGAAACTGGCCAATCCAGGCATGGGGAAACCAGAGCCATACAGACCGGAGTAGGTGAGCACACACCTGAGGGCCACCCAAAGACAGGAGTAAGCTGCAAAGAGCCCAGGCCATCATAGACCGAAACTACGCTGGTGAACATAGGATCTGACCTTCAAGCCATCGGATCTAGCCATTCCCCGAACGGCAGATGCCCAACTATCAGCCCCGACGAAGGACAGAGAATGGGAGGAAGGAGAAGGAATGGATGGAAGAAGGCGTGGGGAGGTTGAGATATGCCTCGCCACTGCCTTTCTTGCCATCCACCGATCTCTGGTAGGCAGCTTCATCGGCGGCAGAGGCCACAGTAGGGTTGACGTGGGGAGGCGCTCGGTGGGTTGCGGAACCGCCCGATCCATTAGAGCGGACGACGCGGAGACGAGTGAATTAAGAGGAATTAGAAGTGTTTACAAAATTCCATGGCAATCAGATAATTACCATTGGAGCCCGTACACTATAAGGGCCTATTTGGTTCCCGCCTCTCAGGCAGTCATCCCAGGCATCCATGTGGCCTCGCCGCGGCTCCCAGGCCAGGGCGGCAACCAAACGGGCCCTAAGTCTATCAATAAGCTTTATACACATGAAATACGACACGTCCCAAACTCAAAGATGAAGCACTCATCAAAGGAGAGGCAGCAGCAACCTTAGATGCCGAAAGCCAACGATGTCCCAGGCCCTCGCTTGTTCCTGGATGACTATCGTTAGCTCAGCAACCGTGTTCGCCTGACCTCCGAAACTCCTGCTGTACTGCACTCCTCTCTCTCTCTCTATACATGTGAGAAACAGACGATCAGCTCTGACCCAAGCATGGCAGAGAAGGTTATCCCTCTCTCTTCTCTCTTTTTCTCCGCGGCTTGCAAAATTTGATGCTGACATGAATAAGTTCTGCGTACAACAACAATTGCGTGTTTGTGTTTCGATGTATTCTTTGTTTCTTCTTTTCGAATTTGTGTTTTGATGTAGCTGTATTTGGGCTTGTCGTAACCTGTATATGCTGTTCTTTAGAAATTGGAAGGAGTGATGGTGGAGCTAGAATATATGCAAAAAAGTTTCTATTGTATATGTTGATCTGTAGGAATAACTCCATTCTTTATGTCACAGTCTAGTTACTGTTTAAAAGCATATCGCATATATACCTACGTTATGCATGCTTTTTGATGTTTTCTCTTTTTTTTGAAAGAGATTATATTCTATTGGGGTACTTGTCAAGCGGTTATCTTACTGTTACTAATTAGAGGATCCAACAGAGACTCCATATTAATTCTAACCAGGTGCCCCAAAAAAAAATATAAATCATATCAGAAACTTCTGGCCCTTGATTTCAGGACTCTAAAAATCATCTAGGATTTCGGTGATACATACATTGGCCGTAAAGAAATTCATAAGCTCCACCAATGGTTTTGTCCGGCTACCATTTGAGAGTTGAGCGATCAAAGGACCATGCCAACCATTATTTTATTTTATTCTTCCACATCTGCCTCAGTTAAGACGACGAGAGAAGTACGTCGGATGAAAGTCACCATCTCCTCATCCCCCGAAATGTACATTATGGAGGCAAGCGTGGCCAGAGCGTTTGGATGGCGGTTTCACGTCCTTGGTTGCTTAGTAAATCGAAGATTATTGAATAAAAAGGTTGGGCGACCTAATAGCTTAAACGTGGGACTCAATTGACATTCTTCAAGGCAAATTATCCTTCTGTTTGCTTTCCAGGGTTTCATCTTAGTCATATTGATATCTTGGACCCCCGTCTTTCTTGCTGGCGATGAATGAGAGCTTCATACTCCGCTTTATTCTTTGAACATTGAAAGTCCAACTTGTAAGATTTGATCAGCTCTTTGCCCGACTCGCCTGCGAGGACAATGCCAGCCCCCCTAAGCCAAAGCTATGAATCTCAAAATCTATTGAGTGCGCTCACTACCCAAGAATCTATCTCTAATAGTTCTTCCTTGCTTAGTGTTCAAGCTACTCTAAAGCGGTAGAAAAAGAATAAAGGGTTAGTTCTAAAATATATCTCTCTTTTTATCTCGTTATCAACCAAGCTAGGAATGCTTGCTTCTTCTCTTACTTTCTTGACACACAGGCTTTCTTGTTGTAGTGGCTAATGTGACACACTGGTTGGAATGAATGCACTCCCTGCCGGTGATGAGAAGGAGGATGAGGCTCTCGTTATGGGCGTTGTATTGGAAGGGCAAACCGGGTAGGCTTTGATGACGGAGAAGAAAGAGAGTTGTAAGTAATGGAAAAGTTGTCAACAAAACCAACTATAACGTGAGAGGGAGGTAAAGTATTTATGCTGGCACCTATCTTCTTTCTGGATGTTGTTGGAAGTGAGAGGGTGCTTCCAGATGAGGCAAGGACTCCAAATCAAAAGGGAGTAGTCTGTAGGAAAAAGCCTTTCTGTTCTCCCTTTCGATGATGATGATCGGATCGATTATGTTTCATAGAAAATTACCCACCCTTGTCATTATGATAAATACCTAAAATAACCCCCTAATTTTCATCTAAATTACCCACCTCTGGTATTATGAAAGATAATTCAAAATACCCCTTAAATTTATGTATGAATTACCCACCTCTATCATTATCAATAATAATTCAAAATAGCCCCATAACTTTGTACCTAGATTGGTTGATAGATTAGTAATAACATAATGGTTCTGTATTTATATTTTCAGTTGTACTATATTACACAATATAATTCGTGGCTCAATTCATGGGGATGGAGTTAGTTACATTCTTCACAAACCGCAACAGATAAAAAGAAACATAAACGCATTTACTTACTTTGTTAAAGTTGTGCAGCGTTTCAAGAATGCTTTCAATACTTTTGGAATTACTAATCTTATTCTGCTTTGACGTGTGCCAGCTGCAGTGATTTTGATTCCCTTTACTTTACTTTAGTTCTGTCAAAAAGAACAATATTTACCCTGGCTTGGACTAATGCTGCTGTCAACACAGTTCTCCATGCTAATCATTGTGGTTGACCTTGATTGCCGCAAGTGCTACAACAAGGTCCGCAAGATTCTGTGCTAGCTCCAATGTAAGGGGGAAAAAAGGCACTGCAGCCTCGTCAGCATGATCGATCGTTTCATCTTTGCGAGCAACAATGAACACCAAGCATGTCTACGATCTCACTCGTCATCTTGTTCGTGCAGACCATGAGAGGATCGAGACGATCTCCTTCGACGGCAGGAGCAAGACGATCACCATCATGGGGCCGTTCGACCCGCTCCGGCTTGCCTGCAAGCTCCGCTGCAAGGGCGGCAAGGTGATCAGGGACGTCCACATCGTCGACCCCAACGGCGGCGGCGAGGAGCCTCAACCTCCGCCTCCGCCGCCGCCGCCAACAGTGGAGATCCCGTCGTGTCCAGCCCTGCTGGTGGGGCCATGCGGGTGCCCGTGCTGCGCGCCCTGCTACCAGGGCTGCTACGAGAGCTGCAGGTGCTGCTGCTGCGGCAGGGTGTACGGCCTGACCGTTCGGCCGTTACCGGCGCCGTGCGGCTACAGGGATTGCCGGGCGTTCAGTGACGACGACCCGTCGGCGGCGTGTAGCATCATGTGATTGTGATCCTATGGTAGCATGCCGCATGTATGCTCTCGAGTTGAGTGTTTTATTATACGAATTGGGCATGATAAGTTGGTTATGTGTGCGTGATTTGTAGAAAAATAATGTTCACTAAGCAGGGATGCATATTGTTGTTATTATTCTCTCAATGATTGTAAAGAGCAGAGCTGAATATATGATCTTACTGTCCACATCTCATTGGCCGTAGCCAGATGTTATAGTATCATTGTACTATGTTGAGTGTTCAACACAAACAGGATCAGATGCGCTTCTGCTAAAGTCTGGAGTCATAAAAAGGAGAACTGTGCCCTCTGGCTTGTACTCTCTGAGTCATTATCACTACTATCTTGCTGCTATGCACGCATTGCAGATAGTTTGTTAAATACTCCTACTTAACACTTACCGCGCAACACGCTGCAGAGGAAGTCAGGAGTGCAAAACAAGTGACAACAAAATTGAAATCACTTGTATTTGGTTCAGGTTAGACCTATAATTGATATGACTAGTCCATCGACACGTACTCTCTCGCACCTGCTAAAATTTTAGGAGATATAAGTATTAGTTACTATTTAATATCTTACTAATAAAGAAATATCTATATTAAATTGTATGTTTTTCTCTTTGTTTATTTTTCTAACACAATAGACATAATGGATAGTCTGCAGTCTATATGTAGTTATGATAAACATATTAATTAGTATTTTTAAAAGAGACTGATCTATAAATATATCTAAAGTGAAGGCTTATATATGTCATGGTTACTAATATGGTTGTAAACAGTTAGTCATAATCATTAGTATGTTAGTTGTTATGAAAATATTTTTTATGTGATGAAACATAACATATACATTTATTGCTCATGGATGCTGGCACCACCCGTATGTTTAATTTAATTAAATTTTACTATATTAATATTCACAGAGGTGGGTAATATATGTAGAAACAAATATATGCTCTATGGTTATCTAAACAGTTTTTATAGTGGAAGATTTGATAATTTAGATGCAGATTTGGGGGGGTATTTAATTTTTCCTAATAATGATATGAAAATTCAGGTGGGTAACATAAATACAGAGTTATGGGTCACTTTGTATTGTTTTCACAACAACAGAGGTGAATAATTATTTAGAAAATAGAAGCCAACAGCTCTTATTATAGGTTATGCCGAATTAATGGTGAGATATTTCTAATTTTGTGAGAATTTTTAGGATCCATCTTTTGTTATAGCTTGATTTGTATTTAATTGAAACCTAATCTTATGATATATGAACTCTTGTTGCATCCCTTTCTATGATTTTATAAATTTATAGTTGAGCTTTTAACTTTTTATCAAGTTGTTGTAATTTTTTTATATGTTAAGTTGAAATTCTAGTGTTCTTTATCTTTATTCATAAATTATTTTTATTAAAAATAGTTCATGTCTTATCAGTATTGTTTTTCACATGTTAATTTCTTGCACCCGGCACTGAACATGTTGAATTTGTTATATCACTGGATTATATGTGTGTAGTATTTTTTTCTGTACCGTAGAGTGCTCAAGATTACTGATATTGATATGACATAATGTTACAGTCAAAATGCATAAACTTATGAAATTTATTGTCATGGAATATTAATATAAATTAAAGTGAATTGTCAGTGTTATTGCTACGTAGTTTGTTAAGTGAATATTTTTCCATGCTTCATAAGTTATTAAAATAAATATTTATCCTAATGAATATATGTTTATTTGATATAAACGGTGGAACATAGAATTATGGTTATTTAATTTCATTGTGGTAGAATTCTATAATTTAGAAATATATATGTATTGTACTTTATGGATATTGATTTATTTTTTAATAATAATATATATTAGTATTTGTATGTAGATTTGAGAGATAGTTTTGTTTATTTTTTATAATGGCTTAGGTAGATACAAATATAAAGGTAATACTTTACATTATCTTTCACAACGATATATATGGTTAGGTTGAATGCAAACTTAGGATATTACTTTGCATTATCTTTTATAGCGACGAAGGTGGGTGATTTATAAAATCATTAGGGGGACTTATAATTATCTTTTATAGTGCGACATACGGATAATTTAGACACAAAGTTAAAGAACTATTTTAAATTATCTTTAATAATGAGAAAGCTTGGTAAATTAGATGTATCATTAAGGGGTTATTTTGTTTTATATTTTATTATAGCAAATTTGGGTAATTTAGATACAAATTTAGGGGTTAATTTTAATTTTTTTCATAATGAAAGATGTGGGCAATTTATATGCAAACGTAGGGGTCCTTTTGAATTATCTTTTGTAATGACAGAAGTGAGTAATTTAGTTTTAAAATTAGGGGTTACTTTATATACTTTTTTTGTAACGACAGAGATGGGTAATTTTTTTTATAAATTCAATAGATCCGATGACTATTATCGACGATGCAGATTAGATATTACCAAATTAATGGTCCATAGTAAGATAAGATTGATTGATGGTTACATGTCCCATGGAAATAATCTAGGACAAGGGCTCAGCAAAGGAATCGTGTGCTGTTTGCCGTCTTGTGACGCTGAGAGTAGGACAGCACCCACAAATGTCTCGATCATATATGATCATATATACAGCTGTTGGATTCCCAAAGGATCTGGCTGTACCACATATCATTGATATGCTTTTCAAAAACACATCTAGCATGTCCTTAACTTCTTTCTCCCCTGATCGTCGAGAGTATGGTTGGTTGATTGCCTCTTGAGATTATATCTGGCGTCTCCTTAACTTCTTTTGAGGTAAGTTGATTACAGCTTGTAAAAGTAACGTAATAGCATACATAAAGTTTACGAAGGGATACATGCAAAAGCGGCGTTGAAGTATGGTTTCTGCATTTGTTGCTGCTGTGGTTTTATTCACAATTTTCCTGTGTTCCTCGGGTTCGCGAATTGTTGGATGGCTGCTGGCTGCAGCATGTAAAACGAACCGTGGAATATGACAGTTCCATTTCGGAATAAAATTGAGTGGGGACGGTCCCCGTGAATACCTCAGCAATAGGCCGCCGAGCCAACATGCGGGTCGACCACGTAGATAACCTGCTTGAACTCCTGGGCTTCCACCAACATGTCGGTGTCCGGGTCTGAGTCGTGGCGTGTCGCCTTGGTCAACATTCTCCAAGTTTGTCTATGCGATGGCCTCCAGGAGGTCGCTGAGGGAAAGCACCAACATCCTCCGCTTCAGCTCTACCCGGGCGGCACCACCGCTGCTGGTCGGTAGGGCGGCCGAATTCGTTGCACAGTGGATCCGCCGCACCATGGCGTGCACCTCTGCGAGGATGACGCCAGACATGCCGCGGCCGCAGTGCGCGGAGAGGAGAAGCATGGTGGCGACGTGGGCGGTGGCTGCGCCAGTGCGGGCTGTACCTGGCCAGATGAGGGGGCAACGCTGCCGCGTGCCCACCAGCTGCGGCTTGGCCACCGCGCGCCTACCCGACGAGGAAAGGACGCCACGCACCCGTCGCTTCAGGCAAGGTCGCCGGTGGAGGTCCAACCCTAGCTCGTCGGCCGCTGGTGATCCTAGGTCGCTTCATCCGGTCGGGCACTTGGAAGATGAACAGGATAGAGACCGGCAATAAATAGATAAGTTGAGGGTATTCTTGTCCTTTCGTGTAGACACCTTTTCTTTTCTTTTTTTTTAACATTTAATCCACCTAGACTTGACAGTGTTATAAAATAGGGAAAAATGGACGCTTCGATTAAAAATTACATAATTAGACGGGTAGCAGGGCCGTGCCCAGGGGTGTGCGGCCGGTATGCTGGTACAGGGCCCCCAAAATTGCCGGGCCCCAAAAAATAAGCCCAGTAGTAGAATACCGTATATATTCTGTCCGTCCGATGGACTGCTCGTCTCCGCAACTAGAGAGGTACGCAGCGCTCGCGGCGAGTTCGTGCGTCTGGCGACAGCGCGACCTTTCGACTTTTCATCTCGTCTCCGATCTGACCGGCGGCCTGGTGCTCATCCGTTCATCGTAGGAGGACAGAGAGAGGGCCACGCCGGAGGCCCCTGTAGGAGTGTAGGTACATATTTTTCAATTTTCTATACGCATGGTGTGAATTTGTGATGTATGAAAGTCTGAAACTTCTTGTATAACTTTAATTTTATTCTTTTTGTTTTTTTGAAGCCATGTCTTCTTCGAATCGAATTAGAAAATATGAATCTGGTTCAAAAAGCGTAAGAGGAAAAAAGAATTGAGCAGTTAACTGAATCTCAAAAAGGATCAATGGATAGATTTGTTATAAAAGAATCAAATGTGATTTCTGGTAATGAGGTAGTCGATCAAGGTCCTGTACTTGATAGTAATATTGTTATTGAGAATGATCTTAGAGATGCCGATGGTCAGACACGGACAGAAAATAATGCTGAGGCGGTTCACGAAGTTCCCAGTAATAACACAAATGATGAAACAGGTAATGATGGTGATAACAGTGAGAATATCGGTGACTCTTTTCAGCCTGATATATTTGATCCAAGATACTGGGATTCACTTAATCCTAAACAGATAGATATTTTAGCACAGAAGGGCCTTAGAAGAGACTTATCAATTCAGAAAGGTCCCAAGGATAGATATTCTAGAAGGTTTTCTTCACGATTCTATACTAGAATTCTATCAAATGGAGAGGATTGTGATAGAGATTGGCTTGTATATTCTAAGGAACACTAAAAAATAATATTATTCAAGTAAAGATTATGAAAACAAAGAATTCAAAAAGTACTTTTCTTCATATAGCGCATTTGCTCTGCAGTATATACATTTTCTTTGCTATATTTGGTATTTCGATTCAGGCCTCACTTAGAGTGTCGTACCGAGCATATAAATCTGACGGCACGGCCCTGAGGGTAGAAACACCAAATTATCTTTTATGTTTAGGGTAGAAACACCAAATTCTCTTTTATGTTTTGGCTAGTAGCCATGTGCGTGCGGCACATACATATTTATTTATGATTATGATAGTTGACATCGTATTATAATAAGATGTGATTTCTGAATTGTTTTGTTAACGAGACAACATGATCTTTTTTTTAAAATATCACTCAACCACGCGGTCGCCGAATCACAATCAATTAATCACTTAGTCACTTGGACACTTAGGGGTTGTTTGCTTGTAGCCCTCCCAGGCAAAGCTTGTGCCAAGCAAGAATCCTGGCCCCTGACATCCAGAGTGAGACGCTTGGGAGCGACGGCGGTGCCAGACACCTCTGCCCGGTAATAAAGCAACTAGGCCCTTCACTACCGGATTCAGGCACATTACCGAGGGCCGAAGACACTCAGCGAAGCCTAGCTTTTCCCTCGGCAACGTTTTTGCCGAGTATAGCGCTCGACAAAGAGCTGTCAGCAAATCTCTGGCCTGCAAAGAGTTTTTTGCCGAGAGCCTTTTGACGGGCTCTCGGCAAAGGCTTTGCCGAGCGCCTCGACAGCACTCGGCAAAGAATTGTGGCCGCCACGGTGCCGGCACGGTGAATGGTAACTTTTCCTAGTGTCTTCTAAGAGACGCTCTGCAAAGAAAATAAATGTTATTTTTTTTAAAAAAAATTTTGCCGAGCGCTGCTAAGGACACTCGGCACACAGTTTCATTTGTCTTTTTTTTGAATTTCTTTGCCGAGCGCCTGGGGACTACTCTCGGCAAAGTTTTTAAAAAAAAATCAAATCTTTGCCGAGTGCCACTGCCTGGCTGTCAGCAAATCTAGGGAACCTGCAGTTCAATTCTTCCCAGGTTTGCTAAGTGTAGTGGCTAGGGCACTCGACAGAGAGCCTAATATTGATTTTTTATTTTGTTTTTCTTTTCCATCTTCACAAACACAATACATGAGATATATATATCACATCTATCACATCAGAAACACAATATACCACATATATATCATATCCATCACATCACAAACACAATATATAACATCGACCACATCTTGAACACAATATATCACATCGACCACATCACATACAGAATGTCACATATCCATCGATACAAGTCTAGAGTTGATCTCAAATGTATGACAAGTCCAGGTGAGAAACAAAAAGAAAGACAACTACCGTGGAAACTAAGTGTCTGGTGAAGGAATAGTGTCGTCACCTGCAGGCACGTGAGGAGGATTATTCGAACCCGCCGATTGAGGCTGCACAAAGTAGAAGACATTGCATGTATTAGAGAGGTCATACAATGAAAGCACAAGTGGAAGCAATTCAGTTTCATACTCATAGGAGTAGCTGTAGGAGGCAAAGGTGGAGCAAGCAAGCTCGGTGGCACAACTACATTCGTTGCTTTCCCAAGACTTTATAAAGGCCTAGCTTTCCTGCTGGACCTGGTCGGATGCCACCCTCGCCTCTAGAGCTTGTATCTGCTGAGCCATCCACTGGTTCTCGGCCTGCAATATTTCAACCCAATGTTTCAGTAATGCAAAGGTAACTAAGTTGTGTAAAGATCAATGTACGACGAGTAAAACAATAATAACCTGGAGTGCGTCGACCAGCTGCTGTGAAGGGGATGGTCGTTGGTGTATGGCCACGCTTCTGCTTGTGGTCTATGCTCGGATCTAGGAGAGGGAGGGAATAGAGATCGAGTCGAGGATGGCATCGCCAATCCAGTACCCCCCATGCTTCTTTCCTTGTCCCAGCCTCATGATGATATCTCCATCAATGTCGTCGGTGCTCGGATCCTAGCTCAGCCCATGGACCGACCTTGCCTCCACCGCGTAGTCACTGATGTGGGTATGGACACTCAGGTTGCTGTGCGCCTTGGGTGGGTTATCCGGGCTGAAGGTGGCATTGGACGTTGCCTTACACTTGTGGGCCAGACCATATGCCATGAACTTGGACAAAGGCTGTCCACCATGTGCCACCGACTGCGTGAAAGACAACAAGATGATTAGAAAAAACATGCAGAATGGAGCGTCAGAATAGAAAAATGAATTCATGTACCCATGCTTTTGTGTACACGCCGAGGCTGCGGCTGCCTTTATGGTGTGTGGGGCCTATCATTGCCATACACTGCTCTTGAGTAGCATTGTGGTCCTCGATATAACCCTCCGTGAACCACTTGTCCATGATCATCTCCCGGCAGTCACGATACGAGTTGCTCCACCATGGAATCATCTACATGTCATCAAGTATTTGACGTGTAAGAACACCAAATTAAACCGACTTAATCTCAAAACTAATCAACATTAATCTTCTTCATCTACCTCAATGTACTGTTCCTAGACAGCGTCCTCTGTCTTGTCTCTGTCTTGGTGATCTTCTCTCCAAAGTATCGACCTATAGTAGGTTATGATGGCATTGAGGCGCTCCTCGTAATGCATGTCGGCGATTTGTTTTCTGCAGGATTTCACCAAGCATTTCTCCACCCTAGCCTCCTTTCCCTCTTCACATTTGAAAAAAGTCTGCAAACAGACACAATGTATTAATTCATATGTCAAAACAAGTCAAACGGAAGCAACGTATTGATCAAAGTTGTGCAAGGGAGACTTACCCAGAACTCCGCCTTCACCCGCTCTGCCTTGTTGCCATAAATCGCATCGGGGCATTGACTTAGTATTCCCACTTGTAGGATGGCCCTATCTTCCCCTTGTACGTGCCAATGCCGGGGTAGTTTTGCCTGCACAGAAGACCCAGAGTGTGGTTGAGGTTGTGTGAGTCACCGAGCGAAACAACCAACCAGTTCCTGCAGAAGTCATTAAAAACATTATTAGTTTCTCTTATGGTTTTCAATAGTTTATATGAAGTAGCTGTGATAAAATCTAAAGTTTCTTACCTTTGCCTGTCTAGGCGAATCACTGGGTGCAGGTGAGGAAGCGGAGCAATAGGGAGTTTCGAGGGACCTCACAAGTAGACTTTGCAAATTGCAGAGATAGTGGACTGACCACCCTCCTCATCGCCCTGCTGTACCTCCTCTCCCCCATCATCTATCTGTTGAACCAGCTCCTCGTCTGAGTCATCCGATGACTAGTGCTGCTTCTCTAGTAGCTCATGGCTGCCCGCCATCTTTGTTCAATCACCTGCAATTAAAAAAACAAGACATATTATTTCACGTATTACAAATAGATGCTAAATAAATAAACAAAACACAATTACAAAATAACATAGTATTACATGTATTAGAAGTAATCTTTATTATTGGGATTATCTGGATCATATGTCTCATCATCACTGTCACAATTGTCCAAATAATCAGCATTGTCCGAAGGTTCAATGTTGTCTTCATCATTTATTGCCTAAACATAATTGCTCAAGCATTTCTATGTCCTTGGCATTTTGCACCTCATCTCTAGCTTCCTCGTCATCGGCCCTTTCATTGTCTACTTCCATTCTGATCATTTCGGTTAAGTCTATCTCCAACCTCCCTTGTAGCCCATCTTCTTGATAGAACTCTCCATCGTACGTGTTTGGGTTGAAGTTGTAATCATCATCATTTAGGAAAGGTGGTCTACCATGTGGCGATACCTGGTGCACAATAGCCCAACCCTTAAGAACCTTATTGCCTTGGCAAGCATATGGCATATAATAAACCTGCACGGACTGTTGAGCCACAATATAGACATCTTTTCCTTGATAGACGGAATCTTGTCGAATCTTGACTTGACCAATATTAGGGCTCGGTCTTGTTTGTCAAGGATTAAACCAATGGCATTTGAACACAATAGGATGAAGAGATTGTGAACCATGAAATGAAAGTTCATATATTTCTTCAATTATTCCATGATAATCGAGGTCATCAGTGTCGGGCGTACAAACTCCAATGTTTGTGGTTTTTCGATGGGGCTGACATCACTCATAGCTTGCTATGTGAAAGCGATATCCATTCACATCATAACCTGTAAATGATTTCACCCTCCTATGGAAGCTGTTTGCAACCTGTCTCAACTCCTCACTTATAGTTGCATCGGTTTGCGCCTTCAAGCGCAACCATGAAAGATTGTCAAACTAAGTATGAGAAACTTGGAAAGTCGAACTAAGTATGAGCTAAATTGGGCAATAATTTCTTTTTGAACCAAGAAATGAAATCGGGCCTCCCTGCTCCTGCACCATATGAAAGAAGGGTATCAGTTTGCTATGGGTAGGACCCCTTGGTTGATGCCAGTATTCATGAACAAATCCCCTGTAGAAACAAGAAAAAATCGGTTGGATGCAGAATAGTGATGGCATATTGAAACAAGTTCATTGAGAACTTTCTCAACTGAACTGCTTCACCTTGGTTAGGTTGTTCAACACATAGAGTATGATACTACGCCACTCTTCATTTGCCAAGAGCTTAGGTGTCGATCCACTTGCACTTCTGAGTTGCCCTTGGAAAAGGCTAAGGTTGGATTCATTTTCTCCAGCATTGTAGTTAGGGAGTGGATTAAGCACGCTAGGAAGGTTCTATATTTAGTATAGCTATGTGAAGTTTGTCACCTCCTCCAGAATGTATGCATCTACAATAGAAGCCTCAATTTTAGCTTTATTTCTATATTTTTTGCAAACAACCTTCAGACATCTCTCAATTGGATAGCACCAATGGGCCTGCACGGCCCCCCATACATGCCTCATACAGGAGGTGCACAATCAAATGTTTGAATACATGGTCAAAATCTAGGAATTGACGATGCTTGTCGAACATGAATACTTGCCACCCTTCCTCAACCAAATGCACCTCATAGCTTCCTAACATATTGGGCATGGGAATTTCCCGCGAACACAACATTCGTAGAATAACCCATACACCAGGAAATCATGCAGGGAGTAGTGGTACCAAACATACATTTTGAAGCATTGCTTTGTAGCTTGGTCGTAGGTCCATACCCTTTGTCCTAAGCATGGACTAATTCATCTGTCACAGGCTCCATGAACACACTCATATTACTCCCTGGGTGTCTATGAATTATCAACGACAAGAATACATTTTGCTGTTGAAAGGCGATGCCAGGGGGGAGATTGAGGGGGACAATGAACATGGGCCAACATGTGTATGGGGCAGCCAACATGCCATAAGTATTGAACCCATCTATTGCCAGTGTGACACGTACACTATGAGCCTCATTGGATTTCTAATGATATTTTTCATTAAACCTGGTCCATGCTTCACTATCAGATGGATTGCCATCTTGCCAAGATTGTACCATTTTCCATTCTTATGCCGTGTCATCAATTTTGCGGTTTCCTCGATCATGAATAGCCTTTGGAGCCTCAGTACGAAGGGAAGGTACCATAGGACTCTCGAGGGGATATTAAGCTGGCTCTTCTAGCCATCACCATTACCAGAGTCTACCTCTAGGTACCTAGAGTATTTATACTTTGGGTAGTACTTTGCATCCTTTTGTATTTTCCTAAATAGGACACACTCATTCAGACAAGCATGTATCTACTCATATGACATCTTCAATGCTTTAATGAGTTTCTATGCCTCGTACATGGTAGCTGACAAAATGTGGTTTCTTGGAAGTAGTGTGCCAACCATGTCCAACAGCTTATCAAAGCCTGCTCGACTCATCTCTAACTCGGACATCAACTCCATTAAGCATCCAATGGCATCCAGCTAAGAAACCTCAGACCGATCATGAAGGGGTTTCTGTGCTTAATCCATCATGTGGTTGAACGCATCTACAGCTGCCTCCATCTCCTCCTACTCATGTCCTTTCACAAACTATGCTTGATGATAGTCATTGACCATGTTTGCTACCCCAACATCAGCATCGAAAGCCTAGACACATGGTCTCACCACCTCCTCTCTCATACGATGGGCTTCACCATGGTGGACCTAACGTGTGTAGTTCGGCGTAAATCCATACTTGTGCAGATGTGTACCCATGGTTTCCTAGTTCTGCCTTCTCCTATTATCATATTTGCTATAGGGACACAAAACTAGCTTTGGGTATTTAGCGGCCTTCAAGAAAGTATCAGTCTTGTTCATCCATTCATAGCTGACATCACCATGACTTTGGTGGCCTGTGTACAGCCACTGATGGTCCTCCATCCTTTAACATATATAACAACAAGTAATATGACCATCAGTTGCATCTATGTGTGTTCCTACTCTCTAATAGGTGCGGATAGCTCCTAATCCCACCCGCAGAAGCATAGATGAGGTTCGTTTCCATGCTCCGCTCCTATCCGAGATAGAATTTTGGCAGCACCTCCTTGCTATTCTCCCGATACACGTCCTGTAAGGGAGAGTGCATATCCAGAGAACAACAGGGATATGGTGCCAAAACCCCATCTCAGAATGGAGTGACCATGGAAACTAACTCATCTATGCATCCACAGGCTATCCAAAAACATGGACAATCTAAAATAGATACGGTCATAGATATGCAAAGATCTGCATACCTCCGACCATATCTCTTTCGAATGGGAGATGCCTAACTGGGTTACACGTGGGCTACAACAATGATAAGGAAAGATACCTAGGGCGTTGGTGAAGTCAAGCTAGCAAGGCCATAGTGAGTCAGTGTAGTGGTGAGGCGACACAGTGCAGGCAGAACCACAACACCGGGGAAGACGATCGGGGTCACCGAGGTGCTATGGATCCGCTTCAATGGGCTCTGCTCCTACATAATAAGCAAAGAGATTAGAATCTACTAAAAATTTTGGTAGCACCTCCCTGCACGTGGAAGTTTCCAAAACCTACAAGAAACATAGGCACGATGGCCAACATCCACATACAGTGGCTCGATGGCAGACATCCACGTACAATGGCTCGATGGCTGAAAGCCACATACAATAACTACTAATACTAACACAAGTAGTTCTCACACTGCTCGAATTGAAAAGAAATGGATGGCCAAACCTAATGTGTGCTCATCAACGGTGAAGATTCCCAGGGCGGAGTCGGGGTAAGACTGAGGTCAGCAACGCTACTAGCGAGGCATGACCGGCGGCCGGGGCTCCTCATCCTCCATTCTCCATCTCCTCCCTTCTCCTCCTTCCTCCTCCCTTCTCCTTCTTTCTTCTCCCTTCTCCTCTCGTCCTCCTTCCTTATCCTCTCCTCCACCTACCCTCCATTCCAACCACCGGCCTTGGAAGGCACCGGGGCGGGACAGGGCGGGCCGTGCCGATGAACGCCGACGGCGGGGCAGGGGTGGGGGCAGCAAATCGGCGGCGGTGCGGCGAATGCCAGCGAAGCGGAACACCGCGGTAGGGCGGGCGGCTCTGGGGTGGGTCGGCTACGGTGGGGCAGATGCGGAGATGGGGGCGGCAGCGTGTTGGATCCCACGGTGGGATGGTGTGCGGCTGTGGGGATGGCGCGATGGAGGCGATTGGGGATGGCAGCGGCTGGTGTGGTGTGTGTGTAAGTGAGACCGTGGGCCGGACCGTGTGCTAGGGCTACATGGAAACTTTGCCGAGTGCCACGGTTCGGGCGCTCGGCAAAGAATTTCTTTTTTTCATTCTTTTTCTCTGGCGAGCGCCACTATCCAGGTTCTTGGCAAAGGCATTCTTTGCTGAGAGTCAAGGGGGGCCCTCGGCAAATAATTTTTTATTTTTTGGTTTTTTGCCCCAATTTTTTCCTTAGTTTTGCTACACTAATTAGAACTCTATGTTCAAATTTGGTGCATTTTAGAGTTTTTTAACTATATTTGTCTAATTAAAGCGGGGTTTACTTGAATTCTTCCTAATAATTGAAATTTGAACCATAGGTGCATAGAATAATAGAATTTAGTAATTTAAGACATGATATTCATGATATTTAGTGTATTCTGAGGTCGTATCCAGGAACTCATATGAAATTTCAAGCATCTTGTTCACGAAAAATGACAAGAAACTTGTGGAAAAGTGCTTTTAAATTATATAAATACAAATAAAGTCCAAATATCACCAAAGTTGTCAAGGTGTAGTGTTCAGACTTGTAGTGTTCATACTTTGTTTGAGTTTTATATAATTTAAAATAACTTTTCCTACAAGTTCCTCCTCATGTCCCGTCAACAAGATGCTCGGAATTTCATGTACCTGCAGTTCAATTACCATAAATATTATTTTTTTAATCACTAACTTCTATTATTTCATGCACCTGCAGTTTAAATTTAGATTTTTAAAGAAAAATTAACTAAAAAATTAACCGAATATAGTAAAAAACATAGAAAACACCAAATTTTAACATAGAGTTTTAATGAGTCTAGCAATACTAAAGAAAAAATAGGACAAAAAACAAAAAAATTAAAAAATGTTGTCGAGAGCCTCAGTGGGCACTCAGAAAAGGTTGTCTTTACTGAGTGCTGGCGCAGAGCTCTCGGCAAAGAAATTTTTCAGAAAAAATAAAAAACATCCATTATCCTATCCTATCCACCCACCCTCTATGCTAGCTCCCCTAAACCTTATCCAATCCCACCAGCCGCGCCCCGCCCCTCCTCCGCCGTATCCGAGCCGCGCGCAGCTCCTCGCGCGTGGCCTCCTCCGTGCTTTCTCCCCTGCGCCCTCCTCTCTCCTCGCTGTGCCGCCACCCTCCCCGCCTTCCCCGCGCCCACCACCCGCCGTGCTGCCTCCCTCCCACGCAACCACGCCCCGCGCCGCTGGTCCCCCACGCGGCCATGCCCCCCACGCGCCCGCGCCCCCGCTCCGCCAGCCCCCTCGTGCCGCCACCCCCTCCCCCCCCTCTCTCCTCCGCACCCTCCCCCCCCCCCGCCGCCGCGCCGGCGGCACCCCGCGCCGTCCCGCGCTGCCATGCCCCCGCGCGGCCCAGTTGAGGAAGGAGGAGGCCACGAGGAGGAGGGGGAGGGAGGATGCCGAGGAGAGAGGAGGCAGAGGAAGGAGGAGGCAGAGGAGGGAGGACAAGAAGGAGGACGGAGAGGAGGCAGAGGAGGGAGGAGAAGGAGAGGAGGCCGATCGCCATCCCTGGAGCCCACCCCACGCTGCGCCTTCATCCCTGCCGTGGCACAAGGTTTGGCCTCGCTTCCCTTCCTCTCTATTAGTGCTGTGCATGTGGTGGTCGTGGTGGTGGTGTGGTTGTGGTGTGAGTGGCATATTGGTGGTGTCGTTGGTGGTGCCATAGAGATTTTACATATATATATATACACATACATACATGTTTGTGTGATTGTTGGCCATCGTGCCATTGTTTTCTTGCAAGTTTTGGTAACCTCGCTGTGCAGGAGAGGTGCTGTTGAATTTTTTAATTGACAGTCTTTTGTTCCTTATTTTGTAGGAGTGACTAATGGCACGTTTCAACCGTCCGCACCTCACAATCTTTGACGAGGAAGAGATGCCCATGGAGGATCCGACTTTTCTAGGGGTCACAATACTTTTCATCCTCCCACCATCAGCAAGCCATGATCTGATTACTCGCTCCCTCATAAAGGAAGCAATACAGGCGGACTGTGGGGTTGATGTTCCCCTAGACAAAATTATGAAATTTCGTGGTGATTACCTCGTGCGGGCCGCATCACTCGAGCAAGCCACTCACATGCTCAAAGCATCAGACGTTGCCGTTGCGGGCCAAACAATTATTGTCTACCATGGAGTCCCTACCAATCTGCCTTAAAAGTACCCTTCGATCCCAGGTAAGAATGAAAATGGAATAGAAATATTTTGAACCATTTGTCAGATTCCTTGGTTTCACAATCATGTTCTACCATTTTTTATACTCTTAATTGCTAAAATGTAGAAATATTCTGAATCAACCGCTTTCGTTTTCTATATCGTAATATCATTTTTTACTATTTCTGACCGTTTTCATCCTTAATCCCAGGACACCACTCACTCCGATAACAGCTAAATGCCCACTGTCACCATCCTTCATTGAACATCTTAGTATTACTGTTGAAGGACTGCCACCGCATCTTTGCAAACCCGATGTCATAGATAGAATGTTCGCGAACATATGTCCATTTCACAGTGTGGAATCAAGGAGTGATCTCACTTATTCCCAGAAGACATATGCAGCGCGAGAAGCTATACCTCGTGTAGTAGATGTAGCCATCCGACGAAGCAAAGGACCTGCACTACCGGGAACGCTAACTTTTCCGACGGCTTAAACCTTTGCCGACGGCCAAGGAATAAGCCGTCGGCAACGACACCTCTTTGCCGATGGCCAGGTCACGCCATCGGCAAAGAAGTCTTTGCCCACGGTCGTGCCGTCGGCAAAGACAAGCCGTCGGCAAAGGCAATCTTTGCCGACAGCCGGGCCGTCGGCAAAACTTAGCCTTCGGCAAAGGAAACCTTTGCCGACAGCCGGGCCGTCGGCAAAACACAGCCGTCGACAAAGGTGGCCCAGGCCAAACGGTAGCCGACGCCGTCCACTTTGCCGAGGGCTGTACCTTCAGGCTGTCGGCAAAGGCCCAGCCGTCGGCAAAGCGCCGCCACGTGGCGGCCGCACAGCCTGCCATGGCCACCACCTTTATCGACGGCCACGTGGCCAGGCCGTCGGCAAAGGGGCTTTGCCGAGGGCCATCCCTAGGCCCTCGGCAAAGAATTTTTTTGGTTTTTTCTTCCCAATTTTTTCCTGGTGCCTTCCTACACCAAATACAACCCAACTTCAAAAGTTGGGCAAATTTTAAGTTTTTTTGCTATATTTCGTTAGTTATTTTTGTTTCTTTGAATTTTTCAAGTTTGAAGTGCAGATACAAGAAATAATGGAATTTGTTGATTCAAAAAAGTATATTCATGATGTTTGGAGTATGTTGAGGCCATATCCAGGGCCTCGCATCAAATTATGACCATGTTGGTGTCATAACATGACGAGTTACATGCGTGAAAAGTGTTTTTTTATTATATAAAATCCAAACGAAGTCCGAAAATCATAAAACTTAACGAGGTGTCATGTTATCATATGTGGAGGCTATGATAAAAATTTGAAAATATTTGGAGCAAGTTACGAGTCAGAGTTCGTACGTCCGGCTCGGATGGGAAGGACTATTACGGCATAGTTGAAGAGATATTGGAGCTTGACTTTGGACCAGATCTAGGTTGTAAGCCAGTGGTATTCAAATGCCATTGGTTCGATCCTAATGTCACAAAAAAGGACCTTACGATTGGGCAAGTCGAAATTCGATAGGATTTCAAATATGAAAAAGACGATGTCTATATTGTGGCTAACCGAGACACCACGCAAGTTTATTACCTCCCATGGGCGTGCCAAAAAGACAAGAATCTTGCGGGTTGGAGCCTTGTGCAGTTGGTATCGTGACACGGTAATGCGGCTGTCCCAAACGAGGATGATTACAATTTTGACCCAACGACAGATGAGTTCTATCAACCTGAGGGGCTAGAAGGCAGTTTGAAGATAGACATTCTTTCGCTGATGGGTATGGAAGTAAACAACGACATCGATGAGGACGAGGGTGATGAGGTGCACGATGCTGAGGACTTACGAATCCTTGATGAGTGGCAGATGAAGTGCAATAGAGTTGTTGAGGACGATGGAGAGCCTGATGACGATGGAGAACCTGATGACAATGGAGATGATGATGACGATGGAGATGAAGCCCGACACTTAAGAGAGCTCGACAATATTGATAGTGATGACGACAGTAGTGATGACGAGTACATGCCAGCCATATTGCCGTTTGCGGAGATAATTTCTAATTCATGTAATACTATAATGTTAATATTATTACCTTACAATTATGTTTCTTTACAAGTACTTGTTATTTATTTATGCTAACTACTTTAATCTTTGTCATTGCAGGCACTCAACATGATGCCGGGTGGAAGGCGGCCGCAGCGAACAGGGATCCACTCACGGTACATGGTCACCAACGTGGAGCCCGTGGCCGCCGCCGCCGAGGACGAGGCTATCGTCGGCGAGGAGCTTGACGTGGAGAGGAGCACCCGTTGTCGCACGTCATCGAGGAGGCTGTTCCAGGATGCCCAGTAGGGGATGACGATGACGACCGATGACGGTGACGGTGACAGTGACGGTGACGGTGATG
The DNA here is from genome assembly GCA_023333625.1 of Bothriochloa decipiens. Lineage (NCBI taxonomy): Eukaryota > Viridiplantae > Streptophyta > Magnoliopsida > Poales > Poaceae > Bothriochloa > Bothriochloa decipiens. The sequence continues at coordinate 46,075,313 of CM041640.1, read as the reverse complement.
ACGATGACCTCTGCGAAGATGATAGGGGCGACAAGCATACACCAGACACCTCGACTTCCTCAGCTTCGAGCAAGCCCTACGTGCACGGGGCCTTGTCACTCCCTGACCCACCGCTCCTCAGCCGTCGCCCGGTGATTCGACCCGTGGGCAAGATGTAAGTAACCATTATTGATTTCACTTGTTGTTCATATGACATGTTGAAATTCGAACTTCAGACTAACAATTGTTGTTAATGACTCATGCAGGGGCTGGGAAAAGGTGACTGACAGGAAGAGTTCACGCCATGTCAATGGCATCCAGGGCCTCCTAATTAGAAAGCACTACCCTGGCTTGGTCACCATTGAGGGTAAGTGGATCGTGCCCGACAAATGGGACCACTTCTATAAGGTCAAGGACGAGCATGGCGAAGTCCTTGCTCACAAGATCAAGAGGGAGTTCTGGGTGAGTCTTTGCATCGCATCACATATCTCAATACCACGCATTTGTTGGACTTTCTTCAAACAATGAAATGATGTTTGATGTCTGTGTGCAGTTGTACTTCAAGTTGGAGGAGGGGTAGGACCAGCAGTGGGCGGCGCGGTGGCAGGAGGCAGTCTGCCACAACCGTCTCAAGGACATGTACCACGAGGCGCATCTCCAGGCCATCATTATCTACTACACCAACGTGGATCTCAAGGTGGTGAAGAAGGAGCGAGTCAGGGAGATGATACTGGAAAAGGAGACCGACCTCACTGAGGAGTAGTACATGCAGGTAATTAAGTAGGAAACAACCGTTATGATTCCTTACGTGACACATTCAATTCATCTTATGGAATATCAAATACTTGAATGCCATGCAGTGGTCTCCAAGCTGGTGCGATAAGTACGAGGACTGCTGGCGCCAAATTGTGCATGGGTGGCGTACGGACACGGCGTACGAGAAGAGCAAAGAGCATCGAAAACTTCGCCTGGAAAATCCTCCGGTATCACACCACCAAGGTAATGCTTCTGTTGATCCATTTATTATAGCTCTCAATTGTCACTACCTGTAACCATGTTTGTGTTTTCCTCGCAGAGGGAGACGCATGATGGGCAGGAAATCAACGAGTTCACAGGGTATGCCCTTGCTCACAAGGGCAAAGCGTTAGTGGCGTCACCGTCTATAGCTCGGAGGACGGGCCCGAGGCCTACACCAACCCGAACGTCTACAACAAGCTCGCCAAGTACACCGCCCTAGGTCTCAAGCGCCATGGGCCAACGTTCGACCCCACCAGAGCCGACCTAGACACTGACCTTGTGATGAGGACGGGAGGAGGGAAGCAGCACGACTGGTACGCTATTGCCAACAATGCCATCGACCCGTCCTCTGTTCAGACACTAAGACAGATCCAAAGAGGCGACGCGGAAAGGGGCGGATCGCAAATCCCCATAGCGCCTCGACAGCCGAGCAATGCGCAGATGATGATGGCACTTTAGGTAAGTGCAGTTTCATTCATCGTTCACTCGTTTCACATATGATGTACCTTGCCTTCACATACCATCAACCTTGCGGGTGTAATATTGCAGGCCACAGTCAAAAGGCTGCAGGCCAACCAGGTCACCCAGGAGATGTTGCGTCAGCAGCAGGAGGAGGCCCATCAGCAGCAATTGGTGGCACTTTTGTAGCACTACCAGCGTGCTCTATTAGACCTGATCGGCTACTTCCGGTCCCACATCCCGGGAACGCAGGAGCCACCTCCCTCAATCTTCGCTCCACCACCACTTCCAGTTCCAGTTCTAGTGCCTGCTCCTGTACATGTTCCAGTGAGTATATTGCCTGTTGCTTTAGCTTGTGCGAGTATCCTGCAGGTACTAATTACATCACCTGGCCTTTGTGTAGGCACCGTCGGTGGGTTCGAACCCGACTCCAGGTGGCAGCCCTCCACTGGATCCTTCTCCACCGCATGGCTACCCGACCTACTACCCCACGCAGCAGTACCTGTGGCCTCCTCCAGGATCAGGGCAGGGGTACTCCTCGTGGCCGCAGGTGCCGACGCAGCAGGGGCACTCCGGGCAGGCAAGCGTTTTTAGACCTACGCAGTAGCAGTGGCACTACGGTACATCCTCGCAGTCGAGTTGGCCTCCGTATGAGCAAGCTGGGGGCTCTGGGACCCCTGGGGATGACGCACATAGCTAGATGCCTTTACTTCTCGCTTTTGGACCTTCATCGATGAGGTTGTTGCACGTTGGACATGTTTAGCGTATGTTGGACTTGTATGCATTCTTATGGCCATGTTATGTGTATTGTGGAGTTGTATCGATGGATTTGAGGACCTTCATGTATGGATTCATGTTGAAACTGAATTTGATGCTCAAATGTGGTTTATATGTGATGAAATGTGGGTTATATGATATATATGTGATGAAATGAGGTATAAATACAAGAAAACAAAAAAACAAAAAAAAATTTCCCAGCTTTGCCGACGGCTAGCCGTCGGCAAACCTGGTCCATTTTCCCAGCTCGGCCCAGCTTTGCCGACGGCTGGGCCTGGCCGTCGGCAAAGTGACCAAATATTTGTCGACGGTCGGCCATCGACAAAGCCTTTTTTAAACATTTTTTATAAAAAAATAAAAAAATTCGCCACGTCACCTACTTTGCCGACGGTCAGACACGTCAGCCGTCAGCAAAGGCCGCCGTCAGCGTGCCGCCGCAACGATTGACGTGGTGCCTTTGCCGACGGCTGACGTGGCCGTCGCCAAAGCTTTGCCGACGGTCTGCCACGTGGCCATCGTCAAAGGTACCTTTGCCGACACTTTCTTTGCCGATGGCCCTTCGCCGACGGCCGACATGGCAGGCCATTGGCAAAGGCTTTGCCGACGGTAAAAGGACCTTTGCTGATGGCGTCGGGCCGTCGGCAAAGAAGGCGACTCCGGTAGTGCTGGTTCCTGATAATACATGTGGCCCGTTTGGCTTCATGTCCAAATGTCTACACCAAGTCCACCACCAGCTCAACAACAGGCAATCCAGCCCTACATGAATGGTAACTGCAGTTACAATAGAACCATGCTCCATTAATGTTACACTGTCTGCTCTAACAATTGTCACTCTTATTGCAGCCTGGCTCCGATACACAATGTACGCGCAAGGCGATGATGAAACTGGTGGGCCCTCTGGAGGCGGAGGTGGAGGTGGACAGTTCGAAGCTCATCGGAAATTAGGTGAATTTGGTATGGTACAACCATCCTATACATTGCCCCTAACTACATACTTGAGATATATCACAATCCAAATATTGAACTACCTCATGCGGATCCTCATGCAGGTTACTATGTTGACTCACCCATCAATTCATCAGGTTGGGGTTCCGTCCTTTGCCCAGACACACCACTGGACCTCACCGGTGTTGCCCCGTTAACAAGTTTGCACCTTGGATCAGAGTCACCATCGACCATAGAATTTTACACACCAGAAGGGTATATTTAGTTGAACTTTAATCCTTATGTATAACACTATCCAATTAAAACAATTGAACTTGTCCAGCCGTCTCTATCCTAACATAACTCCTTTATAGGTACTAATCCAAAGATGTGGAGACACGGGATGCGTCAAGCACTAAAGAGAAGCTGTGCGTGATGCCACGACTACCTGCCCATCCACTGTGAACTTTGTCATGAACTTTGGTTGTAAATTCGCTGCGATGAACTTCGGTTGTGAACTTATGGATGGTTGTGAATCTTGTAAAATTCTAATGTATTTGAACTTGAGATGTATTTATGATGAATGGTTGTGATAATTGTGCTTGTAGTGATATATATGTGCTGTTTGAAACATATTGTATAAATATTTATGTTTGATTGGATGAAATTAACATGGAAAACGAAAAAAAATTCACCACTACTTTGCCGAGGGCCGGGGACAGGGCACTCGCTAAAGGCTAACTTTGGTGAGGGCCTGGGCCAGGGCGCTTGGCAAAGCTACCAAGCCAGCCAACTCCTCACTCTCGACATAGACTAAAATTCGAATTTTTGTTTTGCTGAGCGCCAGGACCAGGGCGCTAGGTAAAGAATATTCAAAAAAAACACTTTGCCGAGAGCCAGCGCTAGCTCTCGGCAAAGGCTGATGGTAGTTGGCCGCCATCACGCCTGGCAAGTTTTGCTGATGGTCGGCACTTGGTAAACATTGTGTTTGCTGAGGGCCGCCCTTTGCCGAGAGCCAGGCACTCGGCAAAGGAGCCTTTGCCAAGCGCCTGTCTTTGTCGAGGGCCAACGGGTCTAGCACTTTGCAAACAGATTCTTTGCAAAGTGCTTGATATAATGCACATAGAAAGATGTTTTACCGTCGGCAAAGAGGCACTATCCAGTAGTGCTTGTAACTCCACTTAGTGACTCAGCCAACTAGTCACTCGGTCCACTCATTCACTCCAAAGCTCAGTCAATCGGTCACCGAGCCACTTAGTCACTTGGCCGCTCAGTCACCTGGCTATTAGGCCACCCAGCCACTCAGGCACTTGGTAACTCGACCCAATCACTCAGCCACTCAAGCAATGAGCCGCCTAGGCACTCGGCCAATCACTCTGTCACTCAACCACCCAATTACTCCGTCGTTCGGTCACTCGGTCATCTATTTATTTCCAGCTTGGTCAAAGCCAAATTTCAATACCATCAAGCAATGAATTACAAGGGTTTGACAAAATGTATAACATACAGTACTAAGAACGAAAAAACTTCCAACCTCCCTAGGCATACCTAGGGTCTAGCCAAATAGGCATCCAAAAACCACTTGAAAGTCGAGCGTCAAAATTAGACTTCAAGCAAACTAATCACATAAACACCGCTTTCTCAGCTACTCCCTTCATTCTAAATTGTAAGTTGTTTTGGCTTTTCTGATACAACAAAAGTAACATAATAGCATCAAGTGAAGGTTGGAGCTCTGCGTGTGTGCTTACAGCAGCCTTGCAAGGCCAAACGATGACCCTTCCACTATGAACTACATGCAAAAGCGGCAATACTTACCTATGCTTCCTACGCCTATGAACATTGCTCATGAGAATAAAATGTGGGCTACAAACTGCAAACAAACATTGCCTAGCTGCTGTGGTTTTGTTAGCAACTGTTGTTTATTCCCCGCGTTCATGTACGGTTCGATGGCTACAGTGCGTAAACAAAAACTAACTGTGGAAGATGATGATCCAATTTCAAATAACACTTCAGATGCCCAACCTATAGCGCTATAGCATAAAGGGACATGCGTTTGATATCCTGAACTTGAGCTTTGGTTATAACTTATGTTTAATGTCTTATGTCCTTGAGTTGACCTTGTATTGGTATGTTTGATCAGAAATGTCTTACTAGTACTGTAGTACTAGTTTAGTGTGGTGCTTTGGTAACTATGTTATCTGTTGTCAACTTGCCGCGCGGTACTAGTACAATAGTATAGAGATTTGTCATTCTTTGTTACCAATATCATGGTGGAAATATGATTATATGTTTGTGACATTATACCAATACCAATTGTGTGGTATTGACCATTTGAAGTGGTCATGTTTGTTGGTGTTCCCGCTTGGAGTTACAGTCTCCTGACCGTTATCGATGTGTTCACAATAGGTTTGTTTCATTTCGGACATCATGCTTTCCTCAAAATCATTTTCTCATCCAGCTTTCCTGATTATCTTTCCATTTCTGCAAAAGAATATGAGTTTGAAAGACCCATTTCATGACCACTCCAAACCCCTTTCAAATCCCTAGGGACAATTTTTTTTCCTTAGAGCATCTCCAAGAGTTCCCAATAAAGCATCCCAATCTAGTATTTCTAGCAAAAATGGAAAAAACTCATCTCCAACAGTTGCCAATCCCACTCCCAATATTTCGGCGCATGGAAAAATAGACTGATTGCGTGGATATATCCGCGTGTCTCCCACACGCGTATCCATCTGCCAATCTAAAGGTGGAAGGGCGTGCGACAGAATGAATAGTAGGAGAGGGTTCCTGATGCAGATGTACATGAGAGAGAGAACATAAAAAAGTGGTTAGGATAGTTTAGAAATATTATAGGATTCCTAATGTAAAATTTTCTTCTATATTTTAGGAGTGAATTATGGAAACTATAGAAGATGGCCATATTTATTCCTCCCAATAATTTTTGGGGAGTTAGAAAACTCCATGATTTGGGGAAGAAATTGTTGGGAACTTTTGGAGATGCTGTTACATGTGGCAAACGTTTGGGCCAATAAGGCTCATTCTTGGTTGATGCAAATAAAATGGCGTGCAACCTAAGGCTAGCTTCACCGGCACTAGAGGGCATTTGGATCAAGCTTTCCATACCCTATATATACACCAGTACAAGAGGACCAAACTAAACTACAAGATACATGTCTTCACCACATTTGAGTTATGCAAATTTTACTAACTATATAGAAAGTGAAACTACTATACTGGAATGCTGGAACAGGCATATCTCTAACCTTGTTTGGTTACTAGGAATTGAGAGGAATTGGAAACTAATCTAATAATGAAATGTAAAGCACTTTATAAATATTAGTTTCAATTCATGGCATCCAAACAGGCCTGATTTTCTTTCTGATGGGTTCAAAGCATCCAAAAGTTACATGTTTCCTAGATCATACTTAGACTTTATTGAAACATGCTAAGCCATTTTTGCCTGACTCAGCATATGCACGGCAGGGAAAGAACAATTCGGCTGTCAACACTTTGGAAGACAAAGCAGATCTCCAATCAAAAAAATTCATCCAAGTCAAATGTCAAATTCTGAATCATCAATTGTCCTGTAGTAAGAACAATTTTTCAACATTAGAAAAATACATTGAATGCGACCAACGTACAAACATAGAACGATCCAATAATTATTAGACAACATGAATGTAATGCACTACTTCAGGCCGCATTTGTAGAGGCGGCTATAGATGCTCTATAGAGGCAGCTCGGCCGGCTGCCTCTACTCTTCCATTGTTGGAAATCAGTGGTTTGTAGAGGCGGCTACCTAGCCATCCCCTAGAAATAGGATTTTTCTAGAGGTGGCTGGCAACAATAGCTATGTCTACAAATCATTTCCTAGAGAACATCCAAAAAATCTTAACTCAAGCCAAAAAATAGCAATTAATTTGTGTCTATTGAGCATATTTATTCCCCTTTGTATTCACTTTAACCAATTTTGAAATGGGTATTTAGGACCCCAAATGAATTCAAATAAAAAAAATTCTCAACTGCAAAGTTGTAGATATAGTCGAGTACTGCTACTTTGGGTTTGGGCCATTTCTCCATCCGAGGTCATTCAAAAAATTTAAATTTTAAATATGTGAGGACTTCAAACTAAATCTTCGCACGATATATTATTTCAAATGAACAAGTTCTGAATTTCAGTGTTTTATATTTTTTGGGGATCTATAACTTTGGTTTTGGTCATTTCTCCATCCGAAATCATTTGACAAACTCAAAAACAAAATTGAATTTAAAAATGTGAGACCTTCAAACAGAATTTGCTGGATCAAAATGAATTCAAATGAAAAGGTTATCAACCATAAAGTTATAGATCTCTTCAAGACATACAACTTTAATATAAAGTTTGTCTTCATCTGACTTCATTTGAAAAAGTTTTAAATTTTATTGTGCTGCACCTATTTTTGGAGACTGCTCTAGATAGAGTCGCCACTATAAATTGATTTTTAGATGCGGCTCTAGATCCAGCCACATCTAGAAATCCATTTGTTGAGGTGGCTGAAAATAGCAGCTGCCCCTACTAATGCATTTTTAGAGGGTTTGCCTTATGAGGGTTAGCAGTGTGATAATGTGCTAGCATATGGTTTTGGTACATATTTGACAAAAAAAATCTTGTATGCCCCATAAAGACGAATGCCTACTCAACACTTGTTGAGGTTAGGATACTACCTCTAATCCGCTATGCCCTATGAGAGCTAAATGATAGCTCAACATCAAACTTGGTTAATGTGTCTCCTCTACTTTCTATGCCCTGTGAGGGCCAACTGATGACTCAACACAAGTCAAGGTTTGAATACTTGCTTTACATTTCTATGTACAGTGAGGACCGACAGCTGACTCGACTCTATACAAGGATTGGGTAACAATACAGCGCTGAGAATGCTACATGAAGGCCACTTGCAAAATCCTACACCAATCGGGGTTGGGTACAAGGAAAAACACTCAGGTATGCCCCATGAGGATCAAACACCGATCACCGAACCAGTCAGGATTGGGTATCACCTAGAGCAATAGGGATTATAAATGTGTCACTTGCACTTTCACTACCATAAGAAGATTTCTTGGCAAAAATGGTCAGGTTTTCCATGTCACATGAAAAAGAACTCAAGCACCTATAGTTGAGCATTGAAGCAATAGGATTAAGGTCTAAACCAGTTAGGAGAAGGGACAAAAAGGCATCTTGAGTACAAAGGACTCAAAGGCATCCATAGGGGATATACACATTGTGTTCCACCAAGGAAAGCATATAAGTAAGATAGAAATATGTTAGGACTCTCCCCTTTATTCAGTCATGTGAACAAGGAATAGCTATAGTTAAAATATACATCTAGATATGGATGTTTTATTGTAAATGGACAAGGAAATGAATCAAAGTAGATTAGGAAACCAATCTACAACCATACTTCACGAACTATATGGCAGGCAGGGGTCCTTAGGTTTGAGACAATAGAGGCACAACATAGACACACTATAGGGACACAATACATCTACATCCAAACTCAACTACAAAATCCACCAACATACAATGTAGGTATAACCTAACCATAAGGGCTTGAGCTTGTATAACTATGTTTCTTGTGGTACCAACGAGCTATAATCCAGTGCATAACCCTATAATCATAATTGCGCATACCCATTTTCATTTGTCCGTTTGTTCATTTTCCTTCATATTATACGCCCAATTTTGCTACCAACCAACTCTCCCATTGCTCAGTTTACGTCGCTACATTTGACTCGCACACTACCCGCTACCACACTATTATGGGATCTTTCAACATCGTTGGACCGTGGCCTTTAATGCTATGCATGCTTTTTACCTGCTTCTCCCTCACCCCCAAATGATTCTCCAATGCATCGAGGCCCCGATGCCAGTCTGATCGATAGGACTACACGTACCGCATCCCCTATTGTGAGATGGAGCAATAAGGTTGCCGACGCCTACTAAATGCACAATTGGTTTATCGTTTGTTTGCTCTCCCTCAGTACAAACCTCCAATTTTGCATCTATGATTTAGAATTTAGTCTTGCTATATATCATCTTTACCCTTCTTCTTTGTTCTTGTTCTTGCTGTCATTTTGGTGGCCCGTGAATTAGGGTTTAGGACTTATGCCTAACTAATTATGTTCCCCCTCTTTTATAATTTAGTATTATTATTTTTAGTTCTTTTTTGGTTGCTTTTATGTCACAAAAAATGCTAATTTTTCTATTGCGATTACACAGTACAACTCAGACACTCACAATGCACGCACCCTCACCCCTATGAACGCACGCACCCAAACCATACCCATTTGAGCATCTTCGTAGACTGGTCTGGTAAATCTTCAAGATTGATGAAGTCAGCACAGACGCCTCACTGGCGACGGGAACTTTGCCTGCCACTGAAAGCACAGATGCCGTTAAATCCTGAAAAAATCGCTCCCACGCTGAGTCGAACCCATTAGTGTGTTATTTATATGCTCTTGGCAAGTTAATATGCATTTCATAGCGTATGATCTTGGTCGTTTTTGCTAGAATGACCCTCAGCCCACCTTTCAAATCCTATATCGGCTCCTGAACTCGGAGACGCAGTGCCAACGTAATTTGCCATTGATGCAGACACCGCAACTGTCCCAGTGTAAACAGTGCGGAAAACCAGTGATTGTGTTTGCATCAATAGTTAAGTATAAAAAGCAATTGTGAATTTTGAGTTGCCGAAGATTTTATTAAGTGAATGGCACTGGAGCTAAAGTCACAAGATGCTGTTGAAATGCCTTAATGTACTTGCAATAAAAATGCAATTGATTCATCAAAATTAAAAAGGGGACTACATAAACTAGGGCACATCGGTTTCGTGCTCCGGTTTTTTTCTCAATTTATTTTTGAAGCATCGATTCACACTAATCCGTTCTTTTAAGTTCAAAACACACAGAGATATGTTGGTTACGGCTTACAGTATAACACTAGTATTGTAGCATAAAGTCTGCAATAAGATGAAAAAGGAGAAAGCCTTTCACCATTCTCTGGGTCGTTAACACTACTAAGTCTCGGAATCATCCGAAAATGTTTTACACGTGAACTGACTAACTGTGTGTTTCTGGGGCCGTTCGACTAGCGAAGCATGGCAAATTGCCTTGTTTTTGGAACAATTATCAAATTGGCTTATAACAGTAATATCGCAGCGTCATGCTTCACGATCTGTACAGTACAAAGAATGCTCCACTATATACTGCTTGTAACGGTAGTATCGCAGCGTCATGCGGTGCGAGGGCAAATTGGCTTTTCTACAATTACGGCACCTCTTCTTATTTGAATTTTATTTGGGGATCCTTAACTTACGACGACTAACAAAGTGTTTTGGGGCTTGCGTATACAGCCACAGCTAAGTTACAGGTACGCACTGAACAAGAACAATCCACAAGTTGCACGCAGTGCTTGCGAATATGTGTACACGGGTCCGGAGTAGCGTGAAAACGTGGGGCCATGTGAACTGACTTTCCAGGCAGATGGAGTCACCCAGGCATGGCATCACCTATCCTTCCAGCCTTCCTATTTATACGGCACCTCACTCTCTCCCCTGTTCTCTTCTATTCACACTTGACGCCTCTCTCTCTATCTCTCCCTACATCTGAGAAACGGATGATCAGCTCCTACCCAAAGCATGGCAGAGAAGGTGATCTCTCTCTCTCTCTCTCTGGCTCCCCGCAGCAGCGCCCCGCCACCCCAAACACCCCCCCCCCCCCCCCCCGGGGCGCGGTGTTGTGTTTTGATGTATTGTTTGTTTTTTTTTGTTGCAAATTTATGTTTTTATGTACCTAGTTTATGTCGCTACCATGTACATGCTGTTCTTTAGAAATCGAAAGGAATAATAGTGGAGCATGCTATATATTCAAAAAGTTTCACCCATATGTTAATCTGTAGGAATAACTCCATTCTTTATTTCACATATCTAGTTACTGTTCAAAATCGGACCGCATATATACATGCTTTTGATTTGATGTTTTTCTTTTCTCTTCGGCATGAGATTATATTCTTTTGCATTGGAGCTCTTGTCAAGAGGTTTTAATATATACCCTATATATATACATATATATACATATATATATATATATTCCTATTATTTATATTTTAAATTGTACTATATGACAAAATATAATTCGAGGCTCAATTCTTGTTCTTGGGGATGGATCAGTTGCTTGCTTTACAGACGGCAACAGATAAAAAGAAATGGAAACGCATTTGCTTCACTTGATAAAGTTGTGCAGCGTTTCACGAACGCTTTTAATACTTTATTCAGGAATCAATCTCATTCTGCTTTTCGTGTGCCAGCTGCAGTGATTTTAATTTGGTTCCCTTCCCTGTACTCTAGTTCTGTCAATCAAAAAAAATGAGATTTACCAGGCCTGGACTAATTCGGCTGTCAACACAGATGTCCATGCTAATCGTCGTGGTCGACCTTGATTGCCACAAGTGCTACCACAAGATCCGCAAGATTCTCTGCCAGCTCCAAGGTAAAAAAAAAAAAAAAAAACTAAAAGAATTACTGCAACCTCGACACCTCGTCACTATGTTCATTCTTGATTGCTCGTGCATGCAGACCATGAGAGGATCCGGACGATCTCCTTCGACAACAAGAGCAAGACGATCACCATCGTGGGGCCGTTTGACCCGCTCCGGCTCGCCTGCAAGCTCCGCTGCAAGGGCGGCAAGGTGGTCAGGGACGTCCACATCGTCGACACCAACGGCACTAGCGGCGGCAAGCCTCCTAACATGCCAGACGGGCACGGGCCACCTATGCCGGCACCGGCGCCAGTGAAGAAGAGCAAGAACAAGAAGAAGAACAAGGATAAGCCACCGCCAGCCGAACGGCCTCCGCCGCCAGAGCAGGCACCGGGAGCGCCGCCCGAGACGATGATGATGCCGCCTCCATCTTCCCCGGTCCCCCACCCGCCTCCGCCTGACCAGGGGATGTCTGCGATGTTGCCCCAGCCGCACTACGTCGAGGAGAAGCCGCCCAGAGCGGAGCTGGAGCCGCCGATGTCTCCCCCGCCCAAGGAGATGAAGCCCATGGACCTGCCCATGTCGGTTCCACAACACCACCACCCGCCGCCGCCGCCGCCGCCGATGATGATGCCAGCGTGCCCGGGGCGACCGCTGGAGCAGCAGCCGGTGGCGGAGTACGTGATCCCGACGGTGGAGATCCCGTCGTGGCCGGCGCCGCCCGTGGCGCTGTGCGGGTGCCCGTGCTGCGCGCCGTGCTACCAGGGCTACTACGACAGCTGCAGGTGCTCCTGCTGCGGCAGGCTGTACGGCACCACCGTCCGGCCGTTGCCGCCGGCGTGTGGCGGGTACAGGGGCTGCCGGACCTTCAGCGACGACGACCCTCCGGCGGCGTGCAGCATCATGTGATCGGATCGTAGCATTACAATTACTTTGGGTTTGAGTGATTTTTATTTTACAATACTGATTGGGAATTTGAGAATGCTGATGGTTACGGAATGGGAACGGACATGAACATGACGAGTTGATTATGAATGAATTGTAGAAAAAATAAGTGTTCAATAGACAGGGTTGCACATTGCTGTTCATTCTCTCCATGATTGTACAGAACAGAGTGAGTGCTTACTGGGAGAAACTTGTTGCGAGTGAGTGCCAACGGTCACCTGCCCCTAGCGACTCGCTCCGCGTCGCCGCCGCCGGCGGCAGCTGCAGCCCCGGCTCCGGCACCTGCCCTCCCCCCGCCCCCTCCTCCCCCTCCCCATCCCTTCCCTCAGCCGCCACCCTCTCCCCTCCCCGCTCGCGCTCAGAAGGAGGCCTATGCCAGGCCGCGACGCTGCCTTCGCCGCTGCCGGCCGTCGCGTCGCCCCCGCCGCCGGCAGGGCCGGATTCGGGCCTCTCGGCCCGGCCTTCGCCGAATCTGGCGAGCCGGCCCCATCCCGCCGTGGAGGGGCCCGCTAACCTGCTCCCTTGCGCCTCGCGTCGTCTCTGCCGCCGGCGGCAGGACCGGATCCGGGCCACACGGCCCGGCCTATACCGGATCTGGTGAGCTGGCCCCGACCCCCGCCACGGGGGCCCCGCTCACTTGCTCCCTGGCACCTCCACGTCGTCTCCGCCGCCGGTGGCTGCCGTGTCATCCTCGCCACCGACGGAGCCAGGGCCGGACCTCTCGGCCCTGCCTCGGCCTCATCCGGTGCCCAGCCACCCAGCTCCGCCGCGAGCTGCTCCACTGCTCCTCGCCGTCTCCACACCATCTACACCGTTGCCGCCATTCACTGCTGCTTTGCCACTCCGCGAGTTCGTCTTCGTCGAGGACATCACGGATGTGGATAGCGAGGATGACGGTGTCTCGGACGGAGGAGGTGTGGACATGGGCGAAGACGGAAAGGTGGCGCCGACGCTGGCGCCGAGCTCTGCGGCTCCCTCCTGTGCAGTTGCAGGAGTCTAATTGGATGCCTCCGGGGTCTCCACGGGGATGCACTCCTCGCTACCCCCCTCACCAAACCATTCTTCCCGACTGAGCGGTCTACGGGTAGAGCCAAGGCTCTGCGTTGGCTGGGGGGCACCGGCCACTACGAATCCGATGGCTTGTCCTTCGATGTTGGATCACCGTTCTTGGACGCCGCTCGCCCGGCCTTTGAGGTGCCTGCAGCACCATGTAGCGGGGGCATCTCTGCCTCGCGCCCAGTCAACGCCAAGAGGAAGCGGCGAAGCCGCCCAGGCCAGGCCGGGGAAGGATGGCTGCCCTCTTGCCATGCCACCACCCCTCGTTGCTAAGGTGCTAGTGCACCATCGGCCTGCCCAAGCGTGCGCCCGTTCTCCAGCGCCTTGGGCAGCGGCCCTCGGGTGTTGGTGGTGGTGGGGGCGGCCCACGGCCACCCTTGCCTACGCCTCCCAGTGCCTCAGATGGGGCCACGCAGGAGACGGTGGTTGGCACCGTCGTGGCCTCGGTCTTCGTAGACCCATTCGCAACAGCACTGTGTGAGGCTGTTGGGCCACCCGCTTGGGTCGACCTGGTACTTGAAGAGATCACTGCCTCCCTCATTGCGACAGCTCTTGTGCTGCGTCCGTCCACTATGACAGCTGCCCTAGACTCCCACGCCATGATAGTGGACACCCTTACGCCGCCACGTTTGGTCCAACTCAGCTTCGATGCGGAGGTGCTGGGGGTGGATGTGATGACGCGGTGGTCGTCTCCGACGTCGGAGCACTCTCTAGCAGCCCACCACCGGCTACCCCGGCCGTCGAACCACCCATCTCGCACGCCCAGCTACTCCGACAATTGCCCCTCTGCAGGCCTGGACAGCGCTGTCGGACACCCTGTCAATGCCACGTTTGATCCGGCTTAGCTTCGCAGCTGATGAGGCACCAGAGGAGGTTGGCAAGGACACCATGGCAATGGGCTCTCCACTCAGCTTTGTGGATACTGAGGCGGCAGGGGTGGATGTTGTGGAGGCCACGGCGGTGGCCTCTGAAGATGCCGGGGCACAACTGTCGACTTGCCCTGCTGCTGATCTGGCTACTACTCCTGCACCTGTTGCTGGCGCGCCTACGGTAGCTTCAGTGGCTGCCTTCATCGACTCCATGACGCTGCCGATAGAGGAGCCTCTAATCCAGGCCCCGCCTCACGCACGGACGGCAAGGGTTGTCGACGATGACTGGATTCCACGTCGCAGCGTCCGGTTGGCTGCCAAATCGGTCTTCTACGACCCTCAACTAGAGAAGCAGGCGAGGCGTGTCATGCTAAACAAATAGGATGGGCGGCCCGATGATGTGGTGACTAATACTCTGGACACCACAATTGCCACCAACTTCCACGAAGTGTTCACCGATATGGTCCTG
The DNA here is from genome assembly GCA_023333625.1 of Bothriochloa decipiens. Taxonomy (NCBI): domain Eukaryota; kingdom Viridiplantae; phylum Streptophyta; class Magnoliopsida; order Poales; family Poaceae; genus Bothriochloa; species Bothriochloa decipiens. The sequence goes on along the minus strand of CM041640.1, from coordinate 46,060,306 downwards.
TCTTTGAGGCGGAAGGCCATGCGTGTGATGTTCCCCTTGCTCGTTAGTCACTGGGCACGGAACACGACGGGGCTGGAAGAAATGCACGAGGCTGGCACGGAACACGACAGGGCTGGAAGGAATGCATGAGGCTTGAATAGTCGTGCGGTCACTTTAGTCGCACAATAATTTCCTCACTTAGTACTAACCCCTAGGCTCGTTAAAGCCGGTGCTTATTGTTTGTGTTCAACCTATTTGATTTATGGCAACTCACTATTAAACCAACCGGGTAGTGTAATTTTATTCCACTTCTCTTAATAATACACATACAATGCATGCTTTCGAAAAAAAATTGTACAGAACAGAGCACAATGTATGTTCATACCGCAAACATCTGGTTGTTATGCAGAAAATTGTCTTTTATGTCAAAGTACTCGGTGGAGTTTTCTGTACAAATGGGGGATCGGATTCTTCAGCTAAAGTCTACAATTATAAAAGGGAAAAGATTAGACAAACATATAATTTATAGCATTGGAACCGTGTGCTCTCATGGGAAGCTCAGAACAGAGGATGGCTTCTTGCTGTTTGATGAGTGCCTCCAACAAAACTGTTAGATTCTCAGGGGATCTGCGGAGAAAGAGGCCACATCACATAAATCATTGCTATGCTTTTCAACAACTTAGCAGTTTCTCCTTAATTTTTTTATTCCATTTATCAAAGAGAGTCTGAAGACAATAAGGACAGCACACACGGTGGACAGTTTGCTTGTACAGCTTGTCACAAAACATAATACTAGCATGAAGTATGTCTCCAGCATCTGTTCCTGCATCTGTTCCTACTGTGGTTCTATTCACAATGCATGGTTCTCTACTCTGTGGAACGGCTTATCCACCAATAAAACAAACAATCAAAAGACACATGGAATTCGCACAGAGACAGAGATGCCGGCTGACCTATACCGCTATACCATAAGCTGGACACGAAGGTCGAGTAACAGCTTCCAACACAAGAAGCTGGAGATGCCTTAAGGCCTTGCTTGAGGCCATTCCAATAGTGCAATTGACTCAGTATCCGGAACTGCAAAACACTACCACAGGCATCCACACTTCCCTATGCTTCCCATGTCTTTGTTTGTACTTTCAACTGCTGCTGGTGCAGTAGTCTTATTCATGCCGTAGAGAGCAGAGGTCATGTCTTCCTTAAACCAGGGAACTAGTCTGTAGAAGCAGATGCTATGCATGGCACTCCGCTAAGTAAAAGCTCAAATTGTACATTTATGTTGCCACGTGGAGGATGAGCTACCATGGGCGCCACATTGATGTTCTCGCTAACTTTTGGGACAATAATGCTCAATCTAGGTTTATTCATTCAAATTGAATGGCGTGCAACCCAAAACATTCTTCCTAGCTTGTGGATGAAGCTTTCCATATTTATTCTATATATACACCAGTTCAAGGAGCCCAAAGCTAAACAACAAGATTCCTGCGTTCACTATATTTAAGTTATGCATATTTTATCAGCAAGTATATAGAAAGTGACACTGCTACTAGAACTAGCGTACCTCGCCTTGTTTGGTTTCCAGGAATTGACAGAAACTGAAAAGTAATTTAGTAATAAAATAGGAATCACGTTCTGCGAGGAGCAGGGCAGAGACAGATGTTGTTGTGCTGCATCTTGAGAGGAGTATTTGCAACTCAAAGATTGTTCACAAACTTCTAACTGCAATCAATTAATTTCTTGGTGCTTCATCCCGAGAGGATATGACGATGCTGAAACAGAGGAAGAACTACAATGCTCCATCTTCATGCATGTTCTGCTCCAACAAGGAAGCATTTGTTAAGCAGTGATCACAGATATTGTCTCTATCTAGTGGGAACAGAAAGATCTTCCCGAAGAATTATTAAATATGTTCCAAATTCAGTTGCACATTATAAAGGCCAACTTCTGACGGAGCGAAGCGGAGGCTTATCGCCAGGAGGCTTAGGCCGGAGATTACTATCTTGTAAGCTGCCGTACGGCGTTATAAACCGACTCTTGATAATAGTGATGAGTGTTTGGTGGCTGACGTCCGTCGTTTTTACCCTTCGTATTGGAGAGATTTTTCACGTTAAATATTGTGTCTCCGCTGTGATTGATCTTGTGTTCTTTATCGTTTATCTGCCGTCATTCACAAAAAGTGGTATCAGAGCTGTGGTTGCATATTAGGTTTCCATGACGATATGGATGAAGTTCAATCTACCACTGCTGGATTACAAGACTTGGTTCTCACTATGGCAAGTCAAGATGTGAGTCATTTTGACGCAGAAGGATGATTATGATGAGGCGCTGGAAGGGGAAGAAATCAAAGGCTGATTGGACTCCTGAGAAAATCCAAAAGGATTGTAAGGCTCTATCTCTAATTCAGCTTTATCTACATAATGATATTTTGCAAGAGGTGTTGCACGAAAAGAGTGCTGCAGAACTCTGGTTAAATCTGGAATTGATCTGTATATCCAAGGATTTAACCAATAAGATGCATATGAAGATGAAGCTGTTCACTCTCAAGATGAAGGAGGGTGATGAGGTGATGAGTCACATATCTGTATTCAAGGAGATCGTGGTCAACCTATTGTCGATGGAGATGAAGTATGATGATGAGGACTTAGGTCTTTTACTGTTATGTTCACTGCTACATTCATATGCTAATTTTTGTGACACCATACTTTTGAGTCGTGATGAACTAATCCTTGTGGAAGTTTATGAGGCACTCCAGTCCAGGGAGAAGATGAAAGGCATGGTGCAGTCTAACGGGTCATTGTCCTCCAAGGGCGAAGCATTGCATGTGAGAGGCAGATCTAAGCATAGATCCTTCAATGATAGCAATAGTCATGACAAGAGCTACGACGGTAGAGGCATTCAAAGTCCAAGCCGCCAAAAAAGTTCTGTAAGTATTGCAAGAAGAAAACCCATTTTATTGAGGGTTGTAGAAAACTTCAGAATAAGGAGAAGAGGAAAGGCAATCCTGATGGTAATGCCTCTGTTGTTTCTGGTGCTGAAAACTCTGATTCTAAAGATTGACTGGTAGTTTTTGCTGGCTACGTTACTGGTCATGATGAATGGATACTTGATTCTGCATATTCATTTTATATCTGCACTAACATAAATTGGTTTAGTTCCTATAAGCCTGTGCAGAAAGAAGATGTTGTGCGTATGGGAGACGATAACCCGTGTGACATTGTGGGCATCAGCTCTATTCAGATCAAGGCACATGATGGCATGACACGCACGCTAAGGAATGTGAGGTACATACCAGGGATGTCCAGAAATCTCATCTCACTCAGCACGCTTGATGCAGAAGGATTTCATTATTCCAGTTCAAATGGTATTCTAAAAGTATCAAAAGGTTCTGTCCTTAGAGGAAGTACTTTATATGGTTCTGTTTTCACTGCTGCTGCTGTCTAATGCTGAACCTAGTAACACTAACCTTTGGCGTATGCATTTGGGACATATGAGTCAACTTGGTATGGCAGAATTGATGAAGCTGGATGACCGCATTTCGAGTAACATGAAGTTTTATGAACATTGTATTTTTGGAAAGCATAAAAAGGTAAAATTCAACACCTCAGTTCATACCACCAAAGATACTCTTGATTATATACATGCTGACTTATGAGGTCCTTCTCATAAACCTTCTCTTGGGGGTGCTCGTTACATGCTTACTATTATTGATGATTACTCTAGAAGAGTTTAGCCTTATTTTTTAAAAAATAAAGATGATACCTTTGCTCCATTTAAAGAATAAAAAGTTATGATAGAAAGGCAAACTAAAAGAAAGATGAAATTGCTTCATACTGATAATGGTGGAGAGTTTTGTTCGGATGCTTTTGATGATTACTGCAGGAATGAAGGCATTGTTAGGCATCACACCATATTACACACTCCACAGCAAAATGGTGTGGCCGAGCGTATGAACAGAACCATCATTTTAAAGGCTCATTGCATGTTGTCCAATGTAAGGATGAGCAAGCATTTCTAAGCTGAAGCTGCTAACACTGCATGTTACTTGATAAATAGGTTGCCTTATATTCTACTTAATAAGAAAACTCCCATTGAGGTATGATCTGATACACCTGCAGATTATTCACAGTTAAAAGTTTTTTGCTGCACTGCTTATGCTCATGTTGATAATGGAAAATTAGAGCCTAGAGTTATTAAATGTCTTTTTCTTGGTTATGGTTCAGGAGTTCGAGGATATAAATTATGGAATCCCAAAATAGGAAAGACTTTTATGAGCAGGAATGTTGTTTTCAATGAATCTATGATGTTTAATGATAGTTTGTCCACCGATCATGTTCCAGAGAATTCTAAAAAGGAGCTGCAGTATTTCAGCGTGCAGGTGGAGCATGTGGATGATGAGACAGGTGTGTAGGTAGAGCCAGTTGATGATCATGAAGATGTAGTTGCTGATAATGATACTCATGATGATGTTCAGTAGTACTCACCTCCAGTTTTGCAGTCAGAGGAGGATTTGCCTATAGCTCATTGCAGGTCAAAGAGGAGGCTGTGGACCTCTAGCCCATCTTATTGAAGAATATAATTTGACTTATTATGCTTTGAGTTGTGCTAAACAGGTGGAGAATACTCGTGAGCCAGCAACTTATAGTGAAGCTATTGCTTGTGGTGAACCTGAGAAGTGGATTTTAGCTATGCATGAGGAGATGCAGTCTCTTCAGAAGAATAGCACATGGAAAGTTGTTCCTTTGCCTAAGAAAAAGAAGACCGTCCACTACAAATGAATCTTCAAGAAAAAGAAGGGTTTAACTTCAAGCGAGCCTCTAAATTTTAAGACAAGGTTAGTAGCAGAAGGCTACAGTCAGCTTTCCGGTGTTGACTATAATGATGTATATTCTCTAGTTATAAAGCATAGTACTATTCACACTTTCTTTAGTATTGTTGCTTCACATGATCTTGAGCTTGAGCAATTAGATGTGAAAACTGTGTTTTTGCATGGAGTTCTTGAGGAGGATATATATATGGACCAACCAGAAGGGTTCATAGTGCCTGGTAAGAAGAAATTTGTTTACAAATTGAAGAGGTCCTTGTATGATTTGAAGCAATCCCCTCGTCAGTGGAATAAAAGGTTTGATTCATTTATGCTGTCATATGGTTTTAAGAGGTCTAAATATGATAGCTGTGTTTACATGAAGCATGTTGATGGATCACCTATATACCTGTTGTTATATGTTGATAATATGCTGATTGCTGTCAAGAGTAAGGTTGAAATCACTAAATTGAAGAAATTGCAGAGTAGTTAGTTCGACATGAAGGATCTTGGTGCTGCTAAGAAAATACTTGGTATGAAAATTACTAGAGATATAAAATCTGGTTTATTATTTCCTAGTTAGCAAAATTATATTAAGAAAGTTCTTCAGCATTTCAACATGCATGATGCAAAGTCTGTTAGTACTCCTATTACATCTCACTTTAAATTATCAGCTGCACAGTGTCCTAGTATAGATCAAAAAACTAAATACATGTCAAGAGTTCTTTATTCTAGTATTATTGGGTCTTTGATGTATGTCACAGTTTACTCTCATCTAGATTTTTCATACGCTATGAGTTTGGTTAATAGATATATGTGTAATCCTGGTAAAGAACATTGGAGGGCAGTTTAGTAGATTTTTAGGTACCTCAGAGGCACAGCAGATTCTTGTTTGAACTTTGGAAGAACTAACAAGGGACTTATTGGTTATGTGGATTTAGATTATGCTACTGATCTGGACAAGCGAAGGTCACTCACTAGTTATGTGTTCACTGTTGGCAGTTAGGCTGTGGGTTGGAGGGCGATATTGCTGTCTGTTGTTGCTTTGTCAACTTCTGAAGCAGAGTACATGGCTGTTTCTGAAGTGTGCAAGGAATTAATTTAGCTGAAAGGTTTGTACGCTTAGCTGTGTGGAGTTGATTCTTGTACTAATTTATACTATGACAGTCAAAGTGCTATTTACCTTACTAAAGATCAGATATTCCATGAGAGGACAAAACATATTGACATCAAGTACCATTTTCTCTGTGATGTGATCGAAGAAGGTAAGCTGAAGGTATGCAAAATCAGTACTCATGATAATCCTGCTGATATGATGACTAAACTAGTTCCTGTTGCTAAGTTTGAGCTCTGCTCAAGCATAGTTGGTTTAGTGGATTAGCCCAAGAGGCTATTTGGCGCAAGAAGTATTTTTCTTTGTTATGTTCAAGATGAAGGTATTGATTTATGCTACAAGATGAATTTTTCTCAAGGTGGAGTTTGTTAAATATATTCCAAATTCAGTTGCACATTATAAAGGCCGACTTTTGACGGAGCGAATTGGAGGCCCGTCGTCGGGAAGCTTGGGCCGGAGATTACTATCTTGTAAGCCGCCTCACGGCGTTGTAACCCGACTCTTCGTAATAGTGAGGAGTGTTTGTTGGCTGGCGCTCGTGGTTTTTACCATTCGTATTGGAGGGATTTTTCACGTTAAATCTTGTGTCTCCGCTGTGATTGATCTTGTGTTCTTTGTCGTTTATCCGCCGTCGTTCACAACAAAAATTTCTTCCCTTCTAATTTCAAAGCATCGACTCAACAGATTCTCTCCTTCGTGTAAAAAGAATACAGTGATAGGCCACTGAACGCTTGAAACCGTAACTTAATCTCAAAGAAGTGGAGATGGTGTTCACCATGTAGCTTCCAAAAAGCTGAAGAACGGTTGGACAATGTTGCAAAGGTTCTGTTTGGGCCAAATGAGATGCATTATTTTATTTTGAAGTTACTGCAGGCTATTTGTTTTTTTTTTTTTGGTGTCGTGGTCAACACATGATTCTTTGGCATAAAAGCCTGCGATACTTGTCATGTGGGAGTTTTTGGTGACTTAGCAGGTATTATATTGTATTTACGTGATTTTTATTATATAGGATGGGAATTTGAGATTGTACATGAACATGATGAGTTGGTTATGAAAGGATTGTAGAAAAAAAAATGTTCATTAGGCAGGGTTGTATATTGTTGTAGAAAAATAAATGTTCATTAGGCAGGGTTACACATTGTTTTTCCTCGATGACTGTACAGAGCTCATCACAAATGTATGTTTTTACTCTCAAGGTCCCCCATTGGCCATAGCCAATTATTTGTTATCTTACAAGTTTATATATTTTTAGTGATGAAGACAAACTGGATCGGATTGTTGAGATAATGTAACAACCCAAAAATCCAAGCTATAAATTTTTTTTTGAAAACCTATGAGTGATGGGTGTGACATGTCATCCATCTACCCTTAACCATGCACATGACCTTAACATGTCATGTCATAGCATCCATGTGATCATAGCATAATCAATGTCTCATTGAAACATATCTTGATCAATGTTTCACATGTTGTTTTTCAATGTTGCAATAGCTATACCTTCTATGTTTCATTAGTTAACATGTCATGTTGCATCCAGTGGGATTTGGTTTTTATTTGATTTATGTGATGCCAAAATAAAATGAACCCACAATATTTATATCCTATGGGAAATGTAGCCAACATGGCCTATGACCTCTAGGTACACCATGAAGTATTTCACAATATACTATACAAGTATATATACATGTATTTGAAAAATAGAAAAAAAGAAAGAAATAAAAAGGAGTAAAAGAAATGGATGAGGCCAATTTGGCCCGATCGGCCCAGCAAGCCCAGCCGGCCCAGCTGCTTGCCCTGTCTTCCTCTCCCTTCACGCCCGACCGGCCCAGCTGCTCGCCCCTCTCCTTCCTCTCCCGCGTAGGCCCGCCCAGCAAGCAAGCCCAGCAACACGCGCCCGCGTCCACGCCGCGTCGCAGCAGAAGGCAGTCGTAGCCGCTGACTGGCGGGTCCCGCAGTAGGACCCACCTGTCATACCTTTCTCAGAGGTCCCCCCAGACCTCCTCTGCTTTCCGCGCCCGCCTGAGCGCCCGCGTGAGCGCCAAGCTGCCCGAACCGCCCTGGCCCTATAGTGATGCTCGTGCGTGCGCTGTTTGGACCGACCAGGAGCCGACAGCCCCACACGCAGCACCCACGGCCGCGAGCACCTCGCCTTTCCACGCGCAACCATCCGTGCGTGACCCTGTCCCCTACTGCCCCTCCCTTTCTTGGCCGCAAAGCCAAATTGACTCGCCTCTCTGCCCGCTGGAGCCCACAGAGGCCAGGGAAGCTGCCGGGAAGCTTCCCCCTTGGACCAAATTGCCCCTGCAACCACCATGGCCGCCATGCCCTCGCCCGTCCTTATAAGCAGTGCCCCGGTGCTCTAGGGTACCTAGGACACGCCGTCACATTTCTGGCCTCCCAATTTCACTTTGCCAGCACCAATTGGAGAAGAAGCGGAGAAGAAAGGAGGCGGGGAAGGCCGATGAACGTCGCCGTCCTGGAGCTGCTTCTGCGTTGCTGTTGGGAGCAAGAAGGCGACGCCGTACCGCAAGCCACCGCCGAAGCTGCTTGGATGTGTACCGCACCTTCTCTCCTCTCCAAACGCCGATGAGCACTTCCATAGCCCCTGTTCCACCCTCTGCCCTGTGCTGCTGGCCATGACGCCCCGCCTTGTGGGCGCATAGGCCGAGGCCACTGCTAGCCTCATTTTGGACACACGCACACACATAGGAGACCAACCGAGCCCCCTAGACACCACGGCGTCAGGAGGACGTCAGAATGGCTAGCCGCCATAACCGTAGCCGCGCGTCGAGCGCCACCGCGGTGAAGCCACCTTGCTGCCTCCTCGCTGAGCCCTGGACCACTTCGACTCCGGATCCGAGACCGCCTCGGTGTGCTGCATGTGATGCGCACGCTAGCCCCTTAGATGACACCTCGGACGCCCCGGCATGCAAGGCCATTCCGGCGTGGTGTCGCTCCAGAGCACCGTCGTGCCGTGTGGTTTCCCTTCGTCGTCGGTCATCTCTTGGAACAAGAACGCCTCGTCGAGCTTTGCTGTGGTGTACAGCGTCGAACCGCGCAGAAGATGAAGGCTGGGAACCTCCTTTGGAGCCGTGCCACGCACCGCGGCCACGTCGGATCTCCACCGTGGGAGTTGCCACCCACGCGGACTGCGCCGTGAGTTAAGGTCGCCACCGGCACCTTGGAAGGACGATGGGTGACCCCAATTGCACCCCCAAGCCGCCACTTTGGCCGGACTCGACTGATGTTGTGCCACAACCGTGCGCCGTCATTGCTGCTCCGCCGTTCTGCGTGGCAAGAACTCACCAGAGGACCGCTGCTGCCCTAGAGACCGTCGCCGTGCTCGTCGAGACACTGCAGAGCCGAATCGCCGGTTAATGAAGGCCGAGAGGCGCTCCGTTGCTCAATTGTGCGACCACGCCATCATCGGCGAGCCGCGCCGTCACGCGAGGGACAAAGAGAGGAGGAGATGGATTCGTGAAGAAGATAGTGGATGTGGTTCACCTAAACCGTGATGCTACAAGTGGACCTGCAAGCGCCGGTGCACCGTGGAACCAAGATGTGGACCATGTGGACCTGAGGACATGTACGTGCACCCGGCTCATATGGACTTGAATCGCTGCCAGTGGGCCAGAGTGAGCCGGTGCACCATGAACCAAGCACCGTCAACCGAGCCTAGTCCGAGATTCAGAGCAGTGACATGGCAGCACCAAAGCGTGCCACGTGGTGGGCTGAGCCCGGCCCATATCTGGCCCATCAGGCATAATAACGGCCCGTTAACGGGCCAATAAGGGCCCATCTTGACCTTGACTGTTGACCGAGTCAACGCTGACATCAGCAAGTGACGTCAGCGTGGCCCCACCAGTCAGTGATGACGTCAGCAGTGATGTCATGTTGACCCCACCTGTCAGTTGACCGTTGACTGCTGACCAGTCAACACTGACGTCAGCTGATGACGTCACCCTGGACCCACCTATCAGTGATGATATCAGCATGATGTCATCATCCATGTCAGCACCTGTTTTGCCTCTGTTGGACCCGCGCGTGACACATGGCCGAATCCCGAGCCGCCACGTGTCAACACCAGAATAATCCAGCCCTTTTCTTTTTTAGAATATGTTAAATCTTCATAAATTCATAACTAATTCATACGAGCTCAGAAAATTGTGATCCAAGTATCAAAAGTTTCTATAAATCAAGATCTATCGATTTTTTCCTACGATTGAGTGCATTTGGATCTTTATTTTGGCATTCGTTCTTTATGTTGATCTATAGGGGTCGCTCTCGCGACCCATAATTATCAGTTTCAGGGTCAAGCGAGGACAGATCTAACGATAGTGACTACCAGGAGAAGTCCGATAGCTACATCAGCGAAGGTGCCACATCCCACCCAATCTCGTAGATCCCATTACACATGGCAAATGTAGAACTACTAGTGCTTTACTTTTCTATGTTATAATCTGCTCGCTTGCGATATGGTTGCTTGATATTATCTTACTTGATGAGCCCTACCTTGTCATAACCTATCACCTGCTTACCCACTATTACATTAGCCACATGCTTATTTGCTATATTTATATATATAAATACTTCACTCGCTTACATTTTGATGCGATGTGATGAACCCAGGGAGGGTCTGGCGGGAGTGCCAGGCTTGGTGTGTGTGATGGATCAGATGGGTATGTGAGCTGATGATGATGTATCTAGTTTGGGGAGGAACTTATGACACGGTGTAGGGTGAGGGTTGAGTCGATCGAGCCGGGATCTATGACGAGCTTATGGAGCGAGTCTTGCCAAAGATGCTACATGGGAATCTCTATAGTCATGCTTGTGGCGGGCAAACCCTGTTTGAGTTGGTGGATCCTCGGGTGCGAGCCTCTAAGGGGTGGAACCCAGGATGAGCGTGCCGTGGTACCATGTTAAAGGAATAACCCTGACGGACATATCCTGGCTTGGTCACACCTTGGAACTGTTGCGCTGGTATCCGGACCTTAGGAATCCCTTCCTATAGGGGAGATGTCCGAACCGCTGGATAGATCGATGCCGTTACTATCAGGCGAGCGTGTGTGAGGAAGGTACAGGCATGAGAAGCCCACACCCTTTTGAGATGGTCATGATGCTCTGTGGGAATGGGATCATGAGGCTCTTCATAGTATCAGCCACTCTAAGGGTGTACCAGGGCTGAGAGGTAGGATGGCATCGTTCTATGGCAGTAGGCGCCCGAAATCTGCCTAGGTGGTGATCAACACCGATGATGGTTATCAGTGGATTAGTGAAACTCTACAGAGTGTATGGTTGATCGATCTATACATATGCCAATTCTTTGGCTATGGACCTTTCCTTAGGAGGATGCACCGGACTAGAGAGTGGAGTGTTCTACATTCCCCCTAAGTGAGAAATCTGATCATGAGCCAGGTTGAGGGCTGCGGACCGCTGAGTCAGGCCGAGTGGGAGTTGGCCTGTCGAGATGAGTCTGAGATGATGTTGGAGGTTGTGGGATGGTGATCAGAGTTGGATGGATGATGGTGCATGGTGTTCGGGAATGGGTTTATATAAAACTTGATTATGTTATTTACTTATACCTGTTAATGCCCCAGCCTTATAGGTTCTTTTGATTATATCTATGTTTTGCATCTAATTTCCATAAAGTAATACATAGGGTAGGAGTGGCGAGTACATATCGTACTGACACTTTGGCACATAGGTTCGAGGAGTGAATACTCTTCTGAGGAGAATGACGATTGAGGGTTTCGTACCTATGCTCGAGTTGGATCAAGATGATAGCTTCTGCATCTTCAGTCTTTTACTTTAATGCTGCTTGAACTCTGATTCTGCCAAGTGGCGATGTAATAAGTTATTGTAAACCTTTCTATTGCACTCTTTTACTCGATGTATGGATTATGGTATTCAACTGTTATCGGATAATGTGATTTAAATGGTCATGTTACACTTCGGCTTGATGGATTTTTCTTTGTGGAATTCGAGGTCATTTCAGTTGGTATCAAGAGCCATACTTGACCCTAGGATGAGACCCTAGAAATGGACGTTAGAACAGGACAAGCCAGCTTTTTCTTTCGGTTATACACCGACCCTGCATTACTTCTTATGCAAGGCTTCTCTATTATTACTGACTTGCTGACCAAGTTTTCCTTAAACGTGCAGATGACAAGCTTGGGACCCCCGCTTGGATTGTTACCCTAGCTGAACACTCTTAAGTACACCTTCGAGGGACAGGAGTTCGAAGGTTTCACTTTCACTCTTCATCGTGTCCTAAAAGCACTTGGAGTCCCTGTGGAGCAAATCAAGTACACCTGTGACGCGTAACCCAACCCAGAAGGAGGAATCAAAGGCTACGTTGTCGCCTACATCGACATCCCAGCTAGCCTGACCTTGCCTTTAGTACCCGCTCTCAACACAGTGGCAGTATAAGACTCTCTCATGGAAGGAATTCAAGAAGTGTCTCTCCACGCGCTGCGAATGGTGGTGAAGACCGCTTACGAGCACCTACGGACAACAGAGTTTTGTCTTCTTCCCCAGGCCTTGAACCTCACCTTGACTACTGAACAACAGGATGAGGTGGCTAGACAGGTCATCGGCGTCAAACGAGACCCTTGCCTCCATAGCTCTGCTGCTCACCTCTTCGAGCAAGATAGGTACATTTCACTTGGAGAAGAAATGCTGCCTCGACCGCAACACAGTGATGGAGTATCAGGACTACTATTCCAAGGGAGCCCAGAAGCAAGCTGACCTGCTGGGAGAAATTGCCAAGTTGTGAGACCAGTTGGCTCATCGAGAGAAGGCACACAAGGCCGAGGTTGCCGACCTGCGAGACAAGGTCACGGACATAGGTCTTTGGAACTACTCCCTCGATGCAAGAGTTCTACAACTCGAGAGGATAATGGATGACAAGGACTGAGATATTGAAGAACATTGGAAGAGAGGACAGGAAGATGAAAAGAGTAAACTCACCCTTCACTGTGAGAAGAAGACGTTGGTCAAAGCTTTGAAGAGGGCAGAGGAGAAAGCTCAATGCAACCAAGGTCACCTGATTATGCAGATGATACACAACGAGACCCTGAAGGACAGGTGTACAAGAATCAAGACAGCTTGGAAGAACACTGATGAAAGGCAATGCACGGAGTACATTGAGCTGCAGGAGTGCCTTCCTCTGTCAGCCAAGTGGAAGAACCCTTTCAAGGAAACTTTCCACATTGGCCAGTCTTTCCTGAAGTACGATCGCTGTCCAGTTCCTACTCACATTCCGCAGACCAGAGAGCTTGGAGAAGCCCAGAACTACATGCAGCGCCTGCACATGTCTCAAGAGGAGCTCAAGATCTTTGACCTTCGTATACCCCGGCGGTGTACAACACACCGGGTTACCTTTCAGAGTAGTGTGGACCCTGCGTGGCCTCGTCATGAGTTTTAGTCATGTGTTAGTTGATGTTCATGAGTTATGATGTACCTTCCTTGATGTACCTTCATGAGTTACCTTCACATAGTGCGATCTCGCATGTCATCTAGCGTAGCAGCTAGAGATGATGCCATGTAATGCAAACCATGTGATGAATGCTCGAGTTTTATCGCATTTTATGGCTCTTATTGTTTCTTTGTATGAGTGTTGGATAGCTTAAATGTTTTTCTTAAATCATTGAAATCACTTAATTATATTTAATCAATGAGTACTAAGCTCTTGTCGACCCGTGTCACAGATGTCCGCACGATGTTTCGCTCGCTTAGGCAACTGGCCGCCTCCACCTGTGCCTAAGCTTGGGCGTGGGAATTGTCGTGGTCGTAGGGATGGTCGTGTCCAACCCGTCAATTTCAACCTGGGTGTGGACGATCACCGCGAGTAGACCCCACCGGCAAATGCGCCTGGAGGTGGTGCTCTTGGAGGTGGTGCCCCTGGAGGAGGTGATGCACCCCATGGAGAGAATGTTGGCAACGACAATGCCAACGGCAACAGCAACACCAATGGCAATGGACCTCTGCTGAACCCTCCACCACCGCCGAACCTGGCAGAAGTTATGGCGCAACCAACTCAGCTACTCGCCGCACTGGTTGATGTGCCAACCATGGCAATGGAGGCAACCAGAATGACTTCCAGAGGAAACTCGAGGGGTTTCTAAAGCTGAGGCCACCCACCTTTGATGGTACCTACACTGCACCGCTAGAAGCTGATGATTGGCTTCAGGAGATTGAGAAGAAGATGGAGCTAACCATCTGTACCCCTCAAGAGTGTGTCAGGATTGCCGCTCACCATCTCACAGGAGCCGCACATTCTTGGTGGGATAGTTACTGCAAGGCTCATGAGGACCCTGACAACATCTCTGGGATGAATTCACTGATGAGTTCATTGAGTACCACGTTCTCGAGGGAATCATGGAGCAAAAAGAGCAGGAGTTTCGCAACCTTACTCAGAAAGGGATGAACATCTGCGAGTGTACCAACTCCTTCACTAGCTTACTATGTTATGCACCCCCGCATGTTGCAGTTTCTGAGAAAGAAAAGATCACCCAGTACAGGAAGGGCCTCAACCCCAAGATCAAGGTGGCCCTGGGAGGCACCAAGAGTCTCACTCTTCGAGACATGATCGATCGCTGCATACAGATCGAGAAGGATTAGAAAGAAGTGGGTGAAGCGTCCAAAAGGGAGAAGTGTAAACTTGAGATCTCGTATCGGGAATATGAGTGCAAGAAGTTCCATCATGACAGGTTGTCAAGCTGTACCCATTACAACAAGGACTCAGCCTATGGCTTGGGTAAGAGTGGTGGTAACAACTCTGCTGACCACCCCTACTCTTCCTGGGACCATCGTTCGCGTGACCGTCACTCCCATAACCATCGCTCCTGTGATCACGCATCGAAGGAGCACCCCTCTCGTGATCGCTCAGCACATCCTCGCTACAAGGCAGAATAGTCTACACCTGCTCGTACCACACCAAATTCTAGCAACTGGAAGGCTAACATGCCAACCTTCACAGGCGGTGGGCCGTTCACTTGTTATGGTTGTGGCAAACCTAGGCATAAGATCGCCAAATGTCCTGAGAATCCACTTGCTCCTGCTGCACCCAAGTCACAGTACTATGGATCTGCAAGCCGAGGTCGCCTCACTCACATGAATGCTGAAGAAGCTCAAGCCGCCCCAGATGTGGTGTACGGTTTGTTTTTAGTAAATGGCTTTAAGGCATCGGTTCTTTTGATTCTGGAGCTACATGTTCATACATCTCATCCAAGTTTGCACATGAGCATAATATACCTACCACTCCACGTTTGGAGCCCATAGTGACTAGCTCACCCATGGGAGAGATAAGAAGCACTCATATCTGTAAGGGAGTGAAACTTTCTATCGAGGGTCTAACCTTTAAGGCCAACCTTACCCTTCTTCCCTCCAATGGTTTGGATGTTTTCCTTGGAATGGATTGGCTCACCAAGCACAAAGGTTTGATCTCATGCTCGCCTAGATATGTTCAAATAACTCACCCATCTGGGCAAATAGTTCAATGTGCACCCCAGAAGGACAAGTCCGTATCTGTTCTATGTGCCCTGCATGCACTCAAGTCTCAGGCAGAATCTACGCCTAAGGAGAAGACTCTCGCTGACATTCCCGTTGTCAGAGAATATGAAGACGTGTTTCTAGAAGAGTTACCAGGGATGCCCCCTGATCGTGATGTGGAGTTCATAATTGACCTCTTGCCAGGTACTGGTCCTATCTCTAAGCAATCGTACAGCATGTCAGTTGATGAGCTAGATGAGCTCAAGAAATAGCTTAAGGAGCTTTCCGACAAGGGTTTTATTAGGCCAAGTGCCTCACCTTGGGGATCTCCTGTTCTGTTTGTGAAGAAGAAGGATGGCTCGATGAGGATGTGTGTTGACTATCGCAACCTCAACGTTGTTACCATCAAGAACAAGTATCCTCTACCAAGGATTGATGATCTGCTTGATCACCTTCCTGGAGCCAAATACTGCTTGAAGATTGATCTCCGATTAGGTTACCATCAGATGAAGATCCATGAAGAAGACATTCCCAAGATCGCTTTTGTCACCCGCTATGGGCAGTATGAGTTTACCGTGGTATCCTTCGGTCTCACAAATGCCCCTACTTACTTCATGAACATGATGAACAAGGTGTTTATGGATGATCTCAATCAGTTTGTGGTTGTGTTTATTGATGACATTCTTGTCTACTTAGCCACCACTGAAGAACACGAGCATCATCTTAGAATAGTGCTCGAGAAGCTAGCCCAGCAACAACTCTATGCCAAGTTCAACAAGTGTGAATTCTGGCTCAAGGAAGTGGCATTCTTAGGCCATGTTCTCTCAGCTGAAGGTGTTGTTGTGGATCCCGCAAAGATTGAAGCCGTGAAAGAATAGGAACAGCCTCGCAATGTGACAGAAATCAGAAGTTTCTTGGGATTGGCAGGATATTATCGCCAATTCATTGAGAATTTCTCGAAGATAGCTCGTCCAATGACCAACCTCTTGAAGAAGACCAATGAGTTTGAATGGACGTCCGAGTGTGAACAAAGTTTCCAAACTCTGAAGGAGAAGCTCACCACCACACCTGTCCTAGTCTTACCTAATATCACTAAATACTTCATTGTCTATTGTGATGCCTCTCACCAAGGACTTGGTTGTGTGTTGATGCAGAATTGGAAAGTCATCGCTTATGCTTTCCAACAGTTGAAAGAGCACGAGCAATGATATCCCACTCATGATCTCAAGTTAGCTGCTGTCGTGCACGCCTTGAAGATCTGGAGACGCTATCTTATTGATAACAAGTGTGATATCTACACTGACCACAAGAGCTTGAAGTACTTCTTGACTCATGAAGATTTGAACATGAGGCAACGCAGATGGCTAGAGCTAATCAAGGACTATGATTCGAAGATTCATTATCATCCAGGAAAAGCAAACGTAGTTGCTAACGCTCTTAGCCGCAAGACCTACTGCCATGCCCTAATCACATCATCCGTGCCTCCTGAGTTGAGACAAGAGATTGAAGACCTCTAGCTTGAGATAGTACCTCATGATCTGTTGCACGAACTTTGCATCGAGTATAATCTCACTGATCGAATTCGTAAAGCGTAGAAAGATTGTGCCAAGATGGAGTACATCCATGGATTGATAAAGCTAGGCTACTGCTCTGATTTCAGAGAAGATGAACACGGAACCATCTGGTTTAAGGACAAAATCTGTGTACCCAATGATCCTACTCTACACAAAGAGATTCTATCAGAAGCACATGACTCTAAGTATTGCATCCACCCTGGTGGTGCAAAGATGTATCAAGATGTGAAGAAGCACTTTTGGTGGAAAGGCATGAAGTCAGAGATTGCAAGACATGTGGCCGAATGTGACCTCTACAATAGAGTCAAGGCCGAGCACAAAAGACTCGCTGGATTACTCAAACCACTTGTTCCTGAATGGAAGTGGGAGAGCATATCCATGGACTTGGGATTGCCCCGAACACCAGCTAGTAATGACTCTATTTGGATAATTGTCGATCGTCTGACCAAAGTCGCACACTTCGTGCCTGTCAAGACCATAGTTGGAGCTGAGAAGCTTGCTGACATCTATGTCAAGGAGATACTTAGGCTTCATGGAGCTCCAAAAAGCATTGTATCGGATCATGGACCCAAATACATGTCCCGATTCTGGCAAGCTCTACATGAGTCCATTAGGACTGATCTTGACTACAGCACAGCTTACCACCCTCAGACAGATGGATAGACAGAAAGAGTAAACTAGATCCTAGAAGATATGTTCATGCCAGTGTTCTCAAATATGGATCAGATTGAGATAAGTGTCTAGCATATGCCAAGTTCTCTTACAACAACAGCTACCAGGCAAGTATCAAGATGTCACCTTTCCAGGCTCTTTATGCCAAGCCATGCAGGACCCCGTTGATGTGGGATCACCCTGGAGAGAGAGCAGTCTTTGGTCCTACCAAGATCAAAGATGCCGAAGAAGGAGTTGCTCAAGTCAGAGAGAATCTGAGGATCGCTCAAAGCCGACAGAAGAGCTATGCTGATAAAAGACGTCGAGACCTTGAGTTCCAATTCGGAGACTTTGTCTATCTTAAGGTATCCCCACTTCGTGGTACCGTCAGGTTCCATGTGAAAGGAAAGTTAGCCCTGAGATATGTTGGACCTTATTGCATATGTCAGAGAGTTGGGAAGCTTGCATACAAGCTCGAACTACCCCCAGAGTTGACCGGAGTACATCCCATTTTTGATGTTTCACAGTTACGCAAATGCTTGAGAGTACCCAAAGCAGAAACAGTCACCACTGATGTGCTTGATATCCAAGATACTCTAGAGTACAAAGAGCACCCAATCAAGATTCTGGGTTATGACACCAAAGAGACCAGAAGAAAGTCTATCCCTATGTGCAAGGTTCAATGGAGCAATCACATAGAACGTGAAGCAACGTGGGAAGATGAGAACCAACTTCTGCTACAGTACCCCTATCTCTTTGAAGGGTATGACGCTACCTAAATCTCGAGGTCAAGATTCTAATGAGGGGGAGGACTGTAACAACCCAAAAATTTGAGCTACAAATTTTTTTGAAAACCTATGAGTGATGAGTGTGACATGTCATCCATCTACCCTTAACCATGCATATGACCTTAACATGTCATGTCATAGCATCCATGTGATCATAGCATAATAAATGTCTCATGCAAACATATCTTGATCAATGTTTCACATGTTGTTTTCTAATGTTGCAATAGCTATACCTTCCATGTTTCATTAGTTAACATGTCATGTTGCATCCAAAGTGTGATTTGGTTTTTATTTGATTTATGTGATGCCAAATAAAATGAACCCACAATATTTATTTATGTAATAAATAAATATATCCTAAGGGAAATGTACCCAACATGGCCTTTGACCTCTAGGTACACCATGAAGTATTTCACAATATACTATACAAGTATATATACATTTATTTAAAAAATAGAAAAAAGAAAGAAATAAAAAGGAGTAAAAGAAATGGATGAGGCCAATCTGGCCCGATCGGCCCAGCAAGCCCAGCCGCCTAGCTGTTCGTCCTGTCTTCCTCTCCCTTCTCTTCACGCCCGACCGGCCCAGCTGCTTGCCCCTCTCCTTCCTCTCCCACGCAGACCGGCCCAGCAAGCAAGCCCAGCAACACGCGCCCGCGTCCACGCCGCGTCGCAGTAGAAGGCGGCCGCAGCCGCTGACTGGCGGGTCCCGTAGCGAGACCCACCTGTGATACCTTTCCCCGAGGTCCCCCTGGACCTCCTCTGCTTTCCACGCCCGCGTGAGCGCCAAGCCACCTAAACCACCCTGGCCCCGCACTGACTCCCGCGCGCACGCTGTTTGGACCAATCGGGAGCCGACAGCCCCACACGCAGCACCCACGGCCGTGAGCGCCTCGCCTTTCCGCATGCAACCACCCGCGCGTGACCCTGTCCCCTACCTGCCCCCTCCCTTTCTTGGCCACGAAGCCAAATTGGCTCACCTCTCTGCCCGCTGGAGCCCACGGAGGCTAGGGAAGCTGCCGGGAAGCTTCCCCCTCGGACCGAATTGCCCCTGCAACTACCATGGCTGCCATGCCCTCGCCCGTCCTTATAAGCAGTGCCCCAGCACTCAAGGGTTCCCAAGAATCGCTGCCACGTTGGTGGCCTCCCAATTTCACTTTGCCAGCACCAATTGGAGAAGAAGGGGAGAAGGGGAGAAGAAAGGAGGCGGGGAAGGACGATGCCGTCGCTGGAGAAGAAGGAGAAGAACGCTGCCATCCCAGAGCTGCTGTTGTGTTGCCGTTGGGAGCAAGAAGGCGACGCCGTACCGCAAGCCACCGCCGAAGTTACTTGGACGTGTACCGCACCTTATTTCCTCTCCAAACGCCGGTGAGCACCGCCGTAGCCCCTATTCCACCCTCCGCCCTATGCTGCTGGCCATGGCGCCCCGCCATGCGGGCCCATAGGTTGAGGCCACCGCCGGCCTCCTTTTGGACACACGCACACACATACGAGACCAGCCGAGCCCCCCTGGACACCACGGCGTCAGGAGGACACCAGAACGGCCAGCCGACATGACCATCGCTGCGCGCCGAGCGCCGCCACGGCGAAGTCACCTTGCTGCCTCCTCGTTGAGCCCTGGACCGCTTCGACTCTGCATCCGAGATCGCCTCAGTGTGCCGCATGTGATGCGCACGCTAGCCCCTTGGATGACGCCTCAGACGCCCCGGCGTGCAAGGCCATATCGGCGCGGTGTCGCTCCAGAGCGCCGCTGTGCTGCATGGTTTCCCTTCACCGCCGGTCGTCTCTTGGAACAAGAGCGCCTCGTCGAGCTCCGCTGTGGTGTACCGCATCGAACCGCGCAAAAGATGAAGGCCGGGAACCTCCGTTGGAGCCATGCCGCGCACCGCGACCACGTCAGAGCTCCACCGTGGGAGTTGCTACCCACGCGGACTCCGCTGTGAGTTAAGGTCACCGCCGGTGCCTCAAAAGGGCGATGAGTGACCCCAATCGCACCCCCAAGCCCCCACTTTGGCCAGACTCGACTGCTACTGTGCCACAGCCGTGCACCATCGTCGCTGCTTCACCGTTCTACGTGGCAAGAACTCACCAGAGGATCGCTGCTGCCCTGGAGACCATCACCGTGCTCGTTGAGACACTACAGAGCCGAATCACCGGTTAATGAAGGCCGAGAGGTGCTCCGTTGCTCAAATGCGTGACCACGCCGTCGCCGGCGAGCTGCGCCGTCGCACGAGGGACAAACAAAGGAGGAGATGGATTCATGAAGAAGACAGTGGACGTGTTAACCGTGACGCTGCAAGTGGACCCGCAAGCGCCGGTGCACCGTGGAACCAAGCTGTGGACCGTGTGGACCCGAGGACATGCACGTGCACCTGGCTCATATGGACTTGAATCGCTGCCAGTGGGCCAGAGTGAGCCGGTGCACCATGGACCAAGCATCGTGAACTGAGTCCAGTCCTAGATTTAGAGTAGTGACATGGCAGCACGAGAGCGTACCACATCCCACCCAATCTCGTAGATCCCATTACACATGGCAAATGTAGAACTGCTAGTGCTTTACTTTTCTATGTTATAATCTGCTCGCTTGCGATAGGGTTGCATGATAGTATCTTACTTGATGAGCCCTACCTTATCGTAACCTATCACCTGCTTACCCTCTGTTACGTTAGCCACATCCTTATCTGCTATATTTATATATATAAATACTTCAGTCGCTTATATTTTGATGCGATGTGATGAACCCTGGGAGGGTCTAGCGGGAGTGCCAGGCTTGGTGTGTGTGATGGATCAGATGGGTATGTGAGCTGATGATGATGTATCCTGGCTTTGTCACACCTAGGAACTATTGCGCTGGTATCCGGACCTTGGGAATCCCTTGCTTTCGACTCGCTTCCTATGGGGGGGAGACGGCCGAACCGCTGGATAGATCGATGTCATTACTATCAGGCGAGCGTATGTGAGGAAGGTACAGGCATGAGAAGCCCACACCCTTCTGAGATGGTCATGATGCTCTGCGGGAATGGGATCATGAGGCTCTTCACAGTATCAGCCACTCTAAGGGTGTACCAGGGCTGAGAGGTAGGATGGCATCGTTCTATGGCAGTAGGCGCCCGGAATCTGCCTAGGTGGTGATCAACACCGATGATGGTTATCTAGTGGATTAGTAAAACCTCTGCAGAGTGTATGGTTGACCGATTGATACATATGCCAATTTTTTGGCTATGGACCTTTCCTTAGGAGGATGCACCGGACTAGAGAGTGGAGTGTTCTACCTTCCCCCTGAGTGAGAAATCCGGTCGTGAGCCAGGTTGAGGGCTGCGGGCCGCTGAGTCAGGCCGAGTGGGAGTTGGCCTGTCGACATGTGTCTGAGATGATGTTGGAGGTTGTGGGATGATGATCAGAGTTGGATGGATGATGGTGGATGGTGTTCGGGAATGGGTTTATATAAAACTTGATTATGTTATTTACTTATACCTGTTAATGCATAGGAAACCCCAGCCTTATAGGTTCTTTTGATTATATCTATGTTTTGCATCCAATTTCCACAAAGCAATGCATAGTGTAAGAGTGGCCAATACATATTGTATTGATACTTTGGCACACAGGAGTGAGTACTCTTCTGAGGAGAATGACGATTGAGGGTTTCGTACCTACGCTCGAGTTGGATCAAGATGATAGCTTTCGCATCTTCAGGCTTTTACTTTAATGCTGCTTGAACTCTGATTCCGCCAAGTGACGATGTAATAAGTTATTGTAAACCTTTCTATTGCACTCTTTTACTCGATGTATGGATTATGGTATTCAATTGTTATCGGGTAATGTGATTTAAATGGTCATGTTACACTTCAGCTTGATGGATTTCCCTTCGTGGAATTCGAGGTCGTTTCAGATAATGTCGGCATTCATATAGGATGGAGAAGGGTAGAGTGACGTATATATAATCTACTAGATAAATGCCTGTGCGTTGCAACGGGAACACACAATACCATGATAACATATATCTGAGCGCGTTTTATAATGTTGATGTTCCAATGAGCATTACATAAATCTTCCAGAAAGATAGATAGTTTATTACTCTAAATTTGATTGCTTAACCTAAACATCAGTGTCATATAGTTCACAATGTCCTATCTCTGCTGCACTTGTGCTGGAGAAGAAGATTCCTTGTTACATAGGCCTTGTTTAGATTCCAGATTTCACCCCTAAATTTTACTATGCAAAAAGAAGATTCTTCGTCACATCAAAATACCGACACATGTATGGAATACTAAATATAGATGAAATAAAAAACTAATTACACAGTTTTATTGTACTTTACGAGACGAACATTTTAAGCCTAATTAATTAATGTTTGAACAATTATTACCAAATAAAAATAAAATTGCTATAGTGTTTAACAGAATTTATTATGCAAAGTTGGTGCACCAACTTTGGTATCTAAACAAGGCCACAGTCACAGTTCATGAGCTCCATGCCTGAATAGCACTGGAAAAGGACAAACGATTTCCACAATTACGCTTCACCATTGCTTTGAGGGTTTGTAAATATTCAAAGGCCAAAAATTGCAGAAAGTCATTCTGATATAGTAAGTAAGAAAAAATGAACCTGCTCAATTGCAACCACAGGAGATTCGACTTTTGCACTGGGGCAACGTCTCAAGGTACCCTGCAGCCACCAAAGACGAAGTAGTAACTATAGAAGTCTTATTAGGTGGCCAGTGCGTCTTGGTATACACCAAAAATAGCATTATAGGGTATGCCGTTGACAGCATGCAGGTATCTAAGAACCTAGGTACATGTAGCAGATTGTAGAGGTCCCTACAAACACTACACATTAAAATACCACCTTCAAATGGGAAACCTTTATCTTCTGGAATATCACAGCTCATTTTATTTGAAAAAAAAAAATCCCGCCTACTGTCTAGCTTTCACCACCACCCCGTGGTCGTCTCATATGATAAAATCCCAACCACCTGACCCAGTATCTCGATCATAGGATCCATCTGGGTTAACTTTGAAGAATTCTCTTTGGGGCTTCTGCAATTTATGCACTTGATTGTGCTGTGACTGACGGTTATCCGACAACAGGGAAGGCCCATCTTTCAGAAGAAACCTGTCAGTCAGATAAGCCGTTAGATATGCTACTTCTCGTGCCGTTCTCCGCCTTTTTTTCTTCTCATCATGTGTTCCTTTCATCCCACCACAGCCATAGCAGCATCACGGTCATAACTCATAAGATGCTGACTTTGGTCGAGTTTCAAGATCTCCACCATCATATCCTATGTTGAAATCGCCTCTGCATGCTCCTGTCTCGCTTCCTCCAAGTTTAGCTACCTCCAGGTTGCTCTAACTTGTTTGCATTTCAGGAATAGATGACCTCCATCCTCGTCCAATTTTCTGCACATACAAAATGCCATGTCTAGCTGCATATCTCGCCTTTGAAGCACTTGTGTCACCTTGTTTCCATCCAGATGTTTCCAATAGAGGATAGAGTTCACTTTTCAGACTCTATGACTAATAATTACCGATAATCCTAAAATGAATCATGAGTACTAAAAGTAGACCAAGCATCGCTAAATCAGTAAACCATAGGTGACTATTACCTACAGAAAGCCACCAGCGACTTGCCATAGAATAACAGTATACTCTACCCCATAATCCACTGTAATGAGTTAATTGGAGCATCAACACACTCCTCATAGTCAAACATATAATAGGTAGTATTAACTGCTTTTACATGGAAGTGCAATACTCAAAAGAGCGTGGATACCAGCATAAGTGAGATAATAACTGCTGATCACAGTAGCATAAGTGACATAAAATGGAAGCACAGAACATAAATTCCCCAAATAACTCAGAAGATGTGCATCAGTCTCCCATGCTGTCATGCAAATCCTTTTCATGTTCCTGCAAACAGAATACAACATAAGTTATCTGGACACAAGGATGGCCATGGTGTGATTTAATCCAAAAAAAGTCATTATTATCCTCACCACATTTGATAACATAGGACAGGATATATCAAATGAGAATCCAGGTCTCCCTTTTCTGATATCAAACGAGAAGAATCCGTCTCTACCTTTGCTGCTGAGCCTCCTTCACTGAAAGTACTGTCACTTGCGCTGTGAAAATAATGTGTACTCAAAATAGCTCTGGCCTAATAGCACAGATTCTGTGGAGCAAGAAACCAAGAACACATGTGGATCTGTGATGAGGAAAACATCATATTTTGCGTGCACACATGTGGCTTAATTTGACTGAGCAATTCAAGGGCATTGTAGACATAACCAATTTCATGTTAACTGCAGTATGGCCATATGTATGTAGCACAAAGTAAAGATTAGTTTCAATATTTATTTAGCTATCAAAATTGACATATGCACATATGTTCTGGTTTCATACAAGTTTTTGTATTGCATATAAAAAACTGAACTGATTAGTTGAAAAACCCAAGATGACTGGCCTAAGCAAAACACAATCTGCTGCAACTGAACAAAGAAGATACAGGCGCTGATTAGCTACTTACCTGTTCACTGGTGCCGATTGGCTTGGCTGAACTGAGGTCCTGAAATCCGCACGTAAGGTAAGAAAATTTTCTTGATTTGAAACAGAACATTCAGTGCGAAGCACATTGAAGGCGCAGATGCAATAAAGGACACCCATGTCCGCATGATAATCTTTGAAAGGGATCGAAGTTAGCAGGCATAATACATACACGAACATGTAATTAGATCAGATCCCAACACAAATAGCCAATTAGTTTAAGGGTTTGGGTGCTCTGTTTGGCACAGCAGGAAGGGAAGACAAGGGGTTGGCAAACCTGGTGGTTCTCCTCGCCGGCAAAGTGACAGGTTAGAACCCAGCGAAGGACGCAACGAAGACCTGACAAGGCCGGTCCTGGCGGTGCGACGCGAGGTCTCCAGGTGCACAAAGTGGACGAAGGCGTGCGGGTCAAGAGGTTGCACAGCGTTGGTGCGTGGAACGCGACTCTTCACTGTCGGCGGCGGGAGCAGTTCGCAGCCAGGAGGAAGAGACCGAGTGGCGGCATCAACATCGCGGCCGTGCTAGTCGTTGTCGAAACGGCCCCGGCACGTCGGGGTCCTGCTGCCGGTGTTGGTGATGGAGGCGCTGCGCCGGGTGGACGGGGTTTTGAAGGGGATGAGGAGGCAGGATGCTGGGTCAGCGTCGTCGCAGCAGCGAGCTGGGCGTGCGCGGAACTGCCGGGGGACAGGGGACACGCAAGTGCGGGACGGGGCCGGGGGGACGGGAATGCGGGCTGCGATATATTTGACCGGGTCAGCGAGGGAGCGTACGAAAACCGCCGGGTCGACGATTTATTGCTGTAATTTTTAGTAGTATATAGGATATGATTGAGGGGTCTGTGTACCATGGAATTAGAAATGAACTAGCAGAGAGGTAAGCAGAGGAACCATGTGCTGTCCAGTGAGGCTCAGAGTAGAGGAGATGACCTCTTGCAAAGTGCCACAAACGAGTGCCTCACTCATAGCGGTGAGATTCTCAGGGGATCTGACGGTAAAGAGGCCACACCACACAAACCAGTGATACACTTCTCAACAACTTAGTAGCATCCTCCGCTTAACCTTGTACTCCGTTGATCACAGAAAGTGCGCTTACATCTGTTCCTGCTTAACAATGGTTCTCTGCTCCTGGTGTTTGCCAATCTCTGAATAAAACGAACCATGCAGTACAGCGTTTCTATTTGGCACAAAGTTAGAGACTGGGGCTTTAGCAGTACTTCTAAATAGAAGAAGCTTGAGATGCCTGGCTTCAGAGGACGACATCGTAGGGGTGGGGGGGATGGAAACCCCAACGGTCACCCCTGCTCCCCCTCCCGAGCCCCCACCCACCGAATCACTTGTTCGTCCCAGATCCGCCCAGCTCTCCCCTGATACAACCCTTCCAGCTCCAAATTCGTCACCCCCGCGGGGAGATCTATCGATCCATGGGTCGATTGCTAGGGGTACGACCCCCTCCTCGGCAGTGGTGCAGCAACCCCCATCCCCGTGCTGCCCCCTGGCCAGGCCACCAGAGGACAATCCGGCTCCTGTCTCCCCCGGTGAGGTCTCCTCCCCTCCTCTCTCCCCCAACGCTGCCCCGATCTTCGCCGCCCACCTCTCTGCTGGTAGATCAAAGCTCATGCGCTGGGAGGAAGCCTCCTTCTCCGAGCACTTCTCTTGCACACTGGGACCCCCTCAGGCGCCCACCCCCTCCCCCCCCCCCCCTCGACGTGAGCGCCTGAGGTCGCGGCCAGCAACCTAGCATGGCGGCACCGCTGGAGGTGTGGACGCTGCTGGTTGCGGCGGTCGGGTGCTCATCCCCCTAGTCGACGACGGGCATCCCGTCGGCGGGGCGACAGGCGTTGGTGGTGGCCCTGTGGAGGCTGCGGTTGCAGGCAACAGCCCAGCCTGACGGCACCACAGGATGCGTCGACGCCGGTGGCCGCAGAAGTCGTCCGCTGCCCCTGCGCATGCGACCCAGGCACTTGAGGTGCCACGGATCCCTGCTCACCTACGACTCGGGTCGCGGTGCAGGGTAACCGCTCCGGAAGCCAACGGTGGGCGGAAGACCTTCGGCGAGCAACCCCTCTACCGGGCTGCCATGCCCGGCCGGGGTGCTTGGGGCGCCGGATCCCGTGCCATCCCCATCGAGTTGTAGGGTAGGTCTTCGTCGCCGCCGTGCGTCCATCTTCTGGATGCGCCTCCTCAACGGATGAGCACTATCAAGCATGAGCGAGTTAGAGGGCTCTCAAGCACCACCACACAAGCCACCAAGGACAAAGTGTGCTCCCTTTCCGGCCAAGGCCGGCCAAAGGCTCTATTTACAGCCCAACACCGAAATCCAACCGTTACACAGCCAAGTCAGCAAAAACGCGACCGTCGGACGCGGCAGTAGCCAACCTCCGGATGCGTCTGACGCGTGCAAGTCGACGCGCGGGAAAACATCGATTCAAACTAGCCGTTGAAACGACCTCCGGACGCTCGGCCAGGCGTCCGACGCTGTCCCTCGGACGTGTCCGACGCTAGCCTCCGCAAACGGTTCAGCTCTGAGTAGCGTCAGGACTCCTCCGGACGCGTCCGACGCTCCAGGCTCCGGCGTCCGACGCGTTCACATTTTTCGCGCGCAAACCGCAGTTCAAACCAGCCAGCTCCGGACGCTGACGTCAGCGTCCGACGCTCACCGTCGGCCGCGTCCGACGCCAACGCCGGCACAGCCAGCAAACCAGACAACGGTCCGGACGCTGGGCCAGCGTCCGATGCTCAGCTAACCCAACGTCCAACGTTATCAAAACAGCGCTAAAAACTTCTTCGCGGACGCAAACTCTTCCACCTTTGCAAATGTGCTAACATCACCAAGGGTACATCACCATGTGCATGTGTGTAAGCATTTTCACAATCATTTTCAAAGGATTTTCTCTTTGATCTCACAACGCCACTCGATCCTAGCATGTCGCAATGTTAGATCGCTCAAGTGGCACTAGATGACCGATATGCAAAAAAGTTTGCCCCTCTTCATAGTACGGCTATCAATTATAAATCCGGTCATTAACTTCTATACACACCTTATGACCGGTGAAATGAAATGCCCTAAGTTATACCTTTGCCTTGCACATTTCCATTTCCATCGTCTTCCTCCAATGTGCCAATGCAACACATGCACGACACGATCTCCTCACTTGCTCTTCAGCGTTGAGTCGGTCCATCGGCGCCAAGTCTTGCTCAAGCTTCACCATCTCCTAGGTCCATCGCTTCAAAGCCTTGACTTGCCCTTCACACATCCAACCAGTCCATCAAACCAAGCCTCATCTCGATCTTCACCATCTCGGTCACATGACTCCATGTCATGTCTCATATGCAATGAGCTCCTTCATCACATCACTTGTGGACTAATCTCCGGTGTATTCTCAATTTAACACATTAATCCAACCTAAAGTTCTCACTCAATTGCCAAAACCACATAGGGACCTTTCAATCTCCCCCTTTTTGGTAATTGATGACAACTTTGCAAAGATATGGAAATTAAAAATATTTGGACTTTATGCCACTTAAACAACTGTTAAATATTTGGACTTTATGCCACTTATCCAACATGCTGTCACTTGGTTCTTATAACTGTTAAATGGAAATCGGTAGACATTATTTTGTGACATTTAGTAAGACTACTGTGATTTTAAAAAAAAATCTCCACTCTGGAGAATTTTTAGTGAAGCAAAGGAATTAGAAGGGAATGTTAAATTTAATCCAGAATATCATATGATGTTTCAAAATAAAATAATAGAAGTTTTCCTATGAGAATACTATATTAAATATAGCATAATACAAAAAAAAAGAGTTGAAAGATTGATCATGCCCAATTATGATGCAGAATGTCAACTAAGAAAAGAGTATAGAGAATTGTTATCTAATTATGAAATATGGCAGCCTGATGAACCAGAAGTAGGAGAAGATATTGATTAAATACGAAGACTAGGCAGTCTCAAATACCAAAAAATATATATTCCCTATGTTGTTAAGATGTTATCAACAATTCGGCCTGGGGAAGATGATAATAAAATTAATACACATGCCAGAGTGATGTAATTGATGTTTGCAACATCAATTATTCGGGCATGAAAGACCATACCTCATACCTCTTGAATTTTGAATAAATTTTGAATGAAAACAGCCAGCGCAAAAGAAATATACAGTGAATGGAATGGAGTAATATATTCAGAAATTCACTATCATGCAACAGTATCATGATATAATTGAAGGCAATGCCACTTCAGACGATAAGCGCGAAGTGTTGTTATCCTTCAAAAGTAGAAGATGATAATTGAAGACGTTGCAGTGAAGGACTCCCAGACTCCAGAAGATAAACGCGAAGGATGATGACTCATCACTCCAGCCGATAAGAATGAAGGACGATGATTCATACGCTCCAGAAGGAGCCCTTCGTTCTTTAAAACGAGAAACTAGATGCCTACATTCGACGTCCGCAGAACCATCACCATCATCGCCTTCACCATCTGCACCTTCACTTGACAATTCACACCAACACTTCACTCCACCTCCACCATGCGAAGCACGATCTCAGAACCTCTGAAGACCAATCACCACTTGTAGAATACCAATCCACTGCAACCATTGTACCATACCACATTTGTAAATTAGTTTGTAGGGGAAGTCCTCGTAATCTTCCTACGTTTGTAAGGTAATCCCTAAGGTTTGTAAGTGCTTGGGGTTTTTCGAAAGGGAAAGCCGTATGTAAGCTTGCCTTGTGAAAATGAATTAAGCTTTTTCATTTTAATCCTAGTTATCCTTTAAGCTCGTTTATATGGGGCAACGTCTCTATGCTAGAGACCCTAGAGGAGAAATCTCTACGCGTGCTGTTCTCGTGTTAGCCCTGTTAGCGGCGTTTGTGGAGAACCCTATGTGCGTAGAGAAGTGTTCCCTTCGGGTGGAACTGCCTGGTGAGACGATAGGGCCAGAGTCCTGTTAGCCTGGTTCTGTAGCAAGTTAAGTGATGCATACGATGAGTACCGATTAGAACTGACACAAGCATAGTCACGCGACCGGCTGAAACTTTGATCTCGCCAACCTGCGAAAGATCCTGTGAATTATTTCTCCATACATAATCAGCATTTTGGCTAATCGCGCACTCTCGCATACTCACTAATCATAAATTCACGCATCGTGCATCCACCATCCACTCACCAAGTGCATGAAATAGCGCTCGAATAGTAGGTGAATACCTTCAAGAATAGTTAAGAATTTAGAGTGTCTGAGACACTCACATTCATTAATCACTCACGCACACTCCATTCACCCATCAAATTTGTAAAAGCAAGTGCTTCAAATAGTGGCAAGAAATTTGGGTGCCCGAGCCACTCAGTGAAGTGCTCGTGCACTATTAATATTCCGAATTTAAAAGTGCCTATTATTTTAAATTATAGCACGAATTTAACTAGTAACCACTGAATTTGAATAGTGATGTGAATAGTAAGTAACTCATGAAATTTAAAATTTAAATTTTTAATTCGAATTTTTAGTTTTGAATCCCGGTAATATTTTCAACAATGCCTTTATCATAGCCATGCTTAGCAGTTAAAGCGTTATATAAACAATGCTGAGAAAATTCTTCGATTCTTTTCCAGTTTTTTGTGATAGTTTTTCTAATTCTCTTAATCTTTCATTTTGTAAAACCGTATATCCTAATTCAAGGTCTTCACCTATTATAATACTTGATATAATATTTACAAAATTATATGGGTTACTACCAGCTTTTTTTAATTGCTCATAGTAAATAGGAAAAGCTTCTACCCATTGTTCTCATAAAATCTTAGCTAATTCTCCTAAAAATATTTCTAAATATGTAACCATATCTTCTACTCTATTTTCAATATTATGTTGATTCTGTATATATTTTTGCACTATCAACCCTTTCCATATGCTGATTATATTTGGCCAATCTATAGGGTCGTGTGCTGCTACATTTAATATAGCACCATCACTTTTAGAATTCTAAAATTGAATCTTCTTTTTCTAATGGCCATGTTCCTGGACTTCTAGATGGTCTTTCTTTTTCTCCTTCAACCTTTATTTCTGAGCTACGTCACTTTTTTTGATGTACTTAGATCTATTTGCATTGCTTCTGTAGCTCTATCATTTCTATATGGCACTTTATATTTTAAAGGGTTTATAGAATCTACTGAGGTATTTCTACCTGTGTCATTTATATTCTCATCTCTTCTTCATAACTTTCTAGTAGCAATTCAAATTTTAAATTCACGAGTTACTATTCCCATCACTATTCAAATTCAGTGATTACTATTGAAATTCGTGCTATTATTCAAAATGCTGGGCACTTTTTAAATTCAGAATATTAATAGTGCACGAGCACTTCACTGAGTGGCTCAGGCACCCAAATTTCTTGCCACTATTTGGAGCACTTGCTTTTACAAATTTGGTGGGTGGATGCTGTATGCGTGAGTGATTAATGAATGTGAGTGTCTCAGACACTCAAAATTCTTAACTATTCTTGAATCTATTCACCTACTATTCGAGCGCTATTTCAGACACTTGATGAGTGGATGGTGGATGCACGATGCATGAATTTATGATTAGTATGCGTGAGTGCGCGATTAGCAAAAATGCTGATTATGAGTATGCGGAAATAATTCACAGGATCTTTGCAGGCTGGCGAGACCAAAGTTTTAGCCAGTCGTGTGACTATGCTTGTGTCAGTCCTACTCGGTACTCACCGTATGCATCACTTAACTTGCTACAGAACCAGGCTAACCTGTTCTTCTCCCTCGCTATCCCCAGCCACGATCATACAGGACTCAGGCCCTATCGTCTCCCCAGAAAGTTCCACCCGAAGGGAACACTTCTCTGCGCACACAGGGTTCTCTACAAACGCTACTACCAGAGCTAACACGAGAACAACACACGCAGAGGTTTCTCTTCTAGGTTCCCTAGCATAGAGACGTCGCCCCATATAAACGAGCTTAAAGGACAACTGGGATTAAAACGGAAAAGCTTAATTCATTTTCATAAGGCAAGCTTACATACGCCTTTCCCTTTTGGGAAACCCCAAGCACTTACAAACCTTAGGATTACCTTACAAGCGCAGGAAGATCACGAGGACTTCCCCTACAAACTAATTTACAAAGGTGGTATGATACGATGGTGGCAATCGATTGGTATTCTACAAGTGGTGTTTGATCTTTAGAGGTGTTCTGAGATCGTGCTTCGCATGGAGGTGGAGTGGTGTGTTGGTGTGAATTGTCGAGTGAAGGTGCAGATGGTGAAGGCGATGATGGTGGTGGTTCTGCTGATGTCGAATGCAGGTGTCCAACTTCTCGTTTTAAAGAATGAAGGGAGCCTTCTGGAGCGTATGAGTCATCGTCCTTCATTCTTATCGGCTGGAGTGATGAGTCATCGTCCTTCGCGTTTATCTTCTGGAGTCTGAGAGTCCTTCACTGCAACGTCTTCAATTATCATCTTCTACTGTTGAAGGATAGCGACACTTCGCGCTTATCGTCTAAAGTGGCATTGCCTTCAATTATATCATGATACTGTTGCATGATAGTGAATTTCTGAATATATTACTCCATTCCATTCACTGTCTATTACTTTTGCACTGGCTGTTGCGCTGGTTGTTTTCACTCGAAATTTATTCAAAATTCAAGAGGTATGAGGTATGGTCTTCCATGCCCGAATAATTGATGTTGCAAACATCAATTACAGCAGTGGCATGTGTATTAATTTTATTATCTTCTTCCCCGGGCCAAATTGTTGATAACCTCTTATCAACATAGGGAATATATATTTTTTGGTATTTGAGACTGCCCCTTTCCTGGTGACAATGTTGGCTTCAACGTGAAGAACGTTGCTGTGAAGGATCTCAAGCGTGGGTATGTGGCCTCCAACTCCAAGGATGACCCTGCCAAGGAGGCTGCCAGCTTCACCTCCCAGGTCATCATCATGAACCACCCTGGGCAGATCGGCAACGGCTATGCCCCAGTGCTTGACTGCCACACCTCCCACATTGCTGTCAAGTTTGCTGAGCTCATTACCAAGATCGACAGACGGTCTGGCAAGGAGCTTGAGAAGGAGCCCAAGTTCCTGAAGAACGGTGATGCTGGTATGGTGAAGATGATTCCCACCAAGCCCATGGTGGTGGAGACCTTCTCCGAGTATCCTCCACTGGGTAGGTTTGCTGTCCGTGACAGTCTTCGTATTTAATCAATATCTTCTCCTACTTCTGGTTCATTAGGCTGCCATATTTCATAATTAGATAATAATTCTCTATATTCTTTTCTTAGTTGACATTCTGCACCATAATTGGGCATGATCAATCTTTCAACTTTTTTTTGTATTATGCTATATTTAGTATAGTATTCTCGTAGGAAAACTTTTATTATTTTATTTTGAAACATCATATGATATTCTGGATCAAATTTAACATTCCCTTCTAATTCCTTTGCTTCACTGAGTGGAGATTTTCTTTAAAAAAAAAACACAGTAGTCTTACTAAATGTCACAAAATAATGTCTACCGATTTCCATTTAACAGTTATAAGAAGAATCAAGTGACAGCAAGTTTACTTGAAAGCTATGCATGCCTTTATAAAAACACGGCGCGTACCCAGTGCCGTAGGCTCCCGCACTGCGGGGTCTGGGGAAGGGAAAATAGCCGGCAGCCATTCATGCATAAATGTGCAGAGGGGGGAAATATGAGTATTACCTCTAACTGGGGCATCATCCATCAGGTCAAATTTTGCTAGTGTCTCAGTCTCAACGTATGTACGAGGACCAGATCCTGTAGATTCACGGCGATGAATTCCAAGCTCCATATTCTTTGTCTTTATTCTGACAAGAAGAAAATAAATCTTTCCTATGATTACATCTTTGAGATGATACATGTATTAGGTTTGGACCATAAGAGAGAGTATGAGAGTTTCTGACTTGGCCAACCAGGTGAACATAAGAACAGACTGCTAAAAATAGTATGTAGTGCTTACTTGCTTTTGCTGTACTCAAATTCAATACGCAAGAAATCTTCAATGCCAACTTCAATCTGAAGGCAAGACCATTATACTAGTCTAATGAAAACATCCAAGTATTTAACTCCAATATCTGTACCAAAAGTTACACAAACTGGTGCTATAAATAATTCACCAAGCAATCTATTAGGGTGCACTCTAATCTTCTATTTAAACTATATTAATAATAATACTGTTATGACATTTCAGAAGAGGCTAAATGGTAGCTCATATAATTATGAATAGCAATTGAAAATAGTATATGATTATGTAAGCCCTAATTAATACACTTGACAAGTCTCACTTACATGGTCCAAAAGGCATCATGACTTATTAAGCCAGGTCAAATTGCTATGGCTTTTAAAGTGGAATGAGCCACACGGTTATGAGGACACTCCTTGATGCTGTTGTTGATTGTGGGAACTGGAGAGTAGTTTCTTACCTGAAAACAAACATTGGAAGTATTATTGGGTGGCTACAAAACCTTAATAAAATCCTAGGAACCATTCAAGAAAAAAAATTTGAAAAAAAAAAATCGGTTCATGAAGAAAAGAGATATAGGCCATGTGGCAATTAATTTGCCAAAGCTCGACTCAAATTAAAACCCTACAGTTCTAAGTTGAGGTACAAAAGTTTGCACCGACCCAGACAAATAACAGATCAATGAGATGATGTCCACACTTACACAGAAGTCCCGCAACCTCAAAATGCTGCCAACAAAATCTCTTCCAATTGCTACTTTCAGGATGTATCTGCAATATAAACTTCACCTTTCAGAATTGGTGCCATCAGAGGGGTTGATGCCACACATCATGCAAGCTAGTTGAGGATAAGACGTCTAAACCATAACACAAGCAATTTAAGATTTCTGCCTTACCTCAATCTAACATTTGTCCCATCATATGACTCGTATGGCATTTCAACAGTAGAAAACTCAAATGGATAAGTCTTTCTTTCATATATTTCACCAGGAACATCTAATTCACGCACTGCAAGGAAAGAAAAGGCACTTCAAGGGGGAGATAGGTATACAGAGAAACAGTGAGATAGCTTCAAAACAGAAGGGTCCTAAGTTACGTGTAATCATTATAGTAAAGAGAGTGAAAGATATATGAATTAAACAAAGGTACATTTAATGAGTGCTAGTAAAACAAAAATAATGACAGAATAGACAACAAGACAACAAGAGTTTCAGGAAGCCACATGGATATCTTGAATGGAAGGTGTTATTAGGCAGTTGTGCATCTGTATATAAAAAATTAACTCAAGAAAATATCTACCAAATGAAGTAAGTCATAGAAGTTGCCTCTGTCAAAATATTTCTCTGTAGTAAAAAAGAATTGCAAAAAAAAAAAAAAACTGTTAGAACCTATCAAGATATAAAGTGTCGAACGGCTAGCATTGTCTATTATTATCACCGGAGAACAAAGAGCAGTTCTTAGCAAGGCTCTTTTTTTTTATCTTCCTAGTTTTTGCACTTTCTCAGCATTGCAATAGTTTGACATGAATGAAAATTAAAGAAAACTCTGACTGTAAATCCAGTTGTACGAATTGTTTCTAGACAGACAGTTTGTTGAACGACATGAACCGATAGCCACACTAATTTTGGCTCCCTAACCCACACAAGGGCACCTGTTCAGAACAAATCAGAAAAACTGGGGAGAAATTTAGGTAGCAAGTAGCACAAGTGAATTTGTACCTATCTGACCCAGCAGCTCAATCTTCACACCTGTGTGCTCAAGCCATTTACCCGGGACCGGAGCAATCGACACCTGCATGCAATTTCATAACAAAAACTTAACCCACACTCAGACCACGCAAACCAGAGTAAACAGAATGCAAAAAGAACCACAAGTGGCACTAGCACTACCTCTCCGGCTATGGTGTCAAGGCTCTGGAATGCCGGTACCATGACAGTCTTCCCATTGTCCTTCTTGATCTGCACCTGCAATTGTCCAAAGAGCCAATCAAATCAACCCAGCAACCAGTTCGTGAGTTCGATAATAATAATCTGTAAGGCTGTAACAGTGACATCAAGAATCAGGAGGAATGCAAAGGGGACGCACATGCTTCCGGGTCCTCTCATCGGAGAAGGTGACGAAGATGTCGCAGGGCGGCTTGAATGCGCCGATGATGTAATTCTGGGTCCAGGGAGAGTGGAAATCAGAGGGGATCTAACCTATCTAAAGCACAACTGCCAAAGATGCCATCTTGGAGAGGGGAACGAATCAAGAGCAGCCCAAAGCTCAGAGGCGTGGGCGTTGATTACCATGGCAGCTTCTGAGTCAGGGACGCGGTTCCAGCGGCGGTACGGAGGAGACAGCCGAGGACGCGAGGTGGGGCACCGGCGCCGGGGAAGGAGAAGGACGGAGGGGATCACCGGCGAATCAGCAGCACAGCAGCAGAAGGGGGAGGCGAGGAATCGCTGCTGGTGCGCCTCCCGGCCTGCGCTGCTGTCTGCCTCCGTGGGCTGGGCTGGGCTGGGCTGGGCTCGCCTGCTAACCGGAGATCCATTCTGGGCCGCTAACCTTGATGGCTTTACAAATTTGGGCCGTTGGTTGTGTCATGGTCCCACTCTGGACTTTGGTGGAGTCCACGGCGCGACTGGGTCCCCAGTCGCAGCAGATGACGGGCTTCGAAGTTCAAACGGTCAAACCACAAGCAAAAGTGGAAAGGTTCTTGTGAAAGTTTTTATTCTAGTATATATCTTTTAATTTGTTTTTTGAAAAATAAATGTTCAAGTCAAAATTTTACAAATAGTTAAATATATGAGCGATCACTTAGGTTAATGAACAACAAAAACACATTTCTAGGTCTCTAAAGTTGTTAATTAGGATCGTTCCATTACAATACTTTTAAAACAAATGTTTCATTACAACGTTTGATTGTGGGAATAGGTTAGTCGGTTCTTTCGTTTGGTGAGGGATTGAAAGATACGTGGATACGATGATGTCTTTTAACACCGTCCAACAATATAGGTACTTGGGTCCACCTGTCATTTGTCTTACTACTTTCCTACTACTCATTATCTTCCTCGAGTGTACGGCCCGCCGACAGGGCTTTTTACACCCCTACTGCCTACTCCGACCGCCTCCTTATAATGGCCTCGTTTTGCTGGTCTAGTGCTGGCTGATTTCGGTTGAACATGGCTGAAACACATTTACACAACCAGTCGTCCGGCTGCTGACCTGCCGAATTCAACTAGCCTTGGACCTGCCGAACACCCACAATGCCACTCACCTCTTTTTTGAGGCCGAGCTTGTCCTTTGCCAAGCAAGGCTGCACCCAAGGTCTCCTCACCACAATGTACGTGGCTGCACATGAGCTTTGCCTTCACTGCTATTATGTCTAATCTCGCTCTCTTGCCATCCAAGCATGAGCACCCGGAACTTCCAGATCTAAACCTCTCGGTCCACCCAAACTCAACTCCATCGATTCACTGTGTGCTACCGCTTGACCTGGTCCTCCACCAAGCGCTCCTAATGTGCTCTTCGTCGGCACAACATGTTTTGCCCATAAGTTAGACGCACGATAAAGAAATAAAGGAGAGTGAGGGAGAGACCGGGAATGAGTGTCGAGTTGCATCTAGGACCTTGGAGCTACCTCCGTTGAAGGTTGTTCCTGAACCAAACAACACTAAAATGGAAATCTCCTTGTCCTATTCATAACATCTTGACAACCAAACATATAGTTAGGCGTGAACCAAACAAATTTTAGAGGCATGGCCAAGCTCTAAGCTGGAATCATATCACATCAACATCCATTGTCCATCGGTATAACATATACAGCTCACGCACAATTCACTCTCTACTAGTCTCTAGAAACATAAGTGAAGAGGAGCACAAACCAACTTGGCATACCCCTCCAGATGTACTCCCTACAAAAGCAACTCTTGGTTTTTTGTTGGTCCAAATAATTTAAACTTTAACTAGAGTTATACAAATAAAAAATAAATACCATTAAATTGATTTTAGAATGTATTATCTTGATAATATATTTATTTAGAAACATTAAACATATAATATTTAATCAGACATTAGCTTACTCCACTTTCACAAATCTTACAATTTTGGGAGGGAGGATTAACCGATTGGGCCATCCTACACCACGTCATCTCGTGACGCCACGTCGCCGCAGCGCGGTCGGCCTGGCCGAGCGAAGCTGGACCTCACATGGTGATGGCTCAACGCAACACGTGTCGGTGCTCACCCCACCACCTAATCCCTTCCTTCCTCGTGCCGCTCGCCCGCCCGCCGCGCCGCCGCTCCCCCACCTTCCTTCTTCCCCTGCCCCCTTTTCGTGTCCGTGTCCCTACTCCCCTGTTCCCGGAGAAGCGAGAGGGAGAGGAAGGAGCCAAGCAAAGGAAGGAGGGGGAATCTTCCCAGGGCGGGGACTAGGTAGGCAGCGACGGAGTCAACGCAGCTTCGTCTGTCGTCTCCTTCCTTCCCTTTCGTTGGCCGTCGGCATCGGCGTCGGCGCCATCGCCACGGCCACGGCGCCGCTCCCGTACCGGGTCCGCGCGCCAATCGCCACTCGACCCGTCCCGATAAGCCCCAGCAGCTGCTCTATTCTCCCATCTCTCTCGCGTCCTTCCACCTATAAACATAGAGAGGACACACAAACAGGGCAGGCAAGGCACAGCCGGAATCGCAAGGAACAGCAGCCAGCGCCGAATCCACCCCACCTGGCGGCGCGACACGCTGGGATCTTTCTTTCCTTAGCCGATCGGTCAACGCCGCAGCAGATATTCTCCTCCTCCCCTCTCTGCGCGGCTCTCTCTGGAGGTTTCCGTAAACCCGTCGCCCCTTCCTTTCTTGCAGGTGAATCCGCCGTCCCGTTCGGCCCCCTTTTCCCAGTTCTTCCTCCTCCACTCCTCCCCCGGATCTCGCTGTCCTCGTCGCTCGCCGATTCGTGGCGCCGGTGGGCGGAGGCGAGGCAAAGCAATCGGTCAAGGTGGGATTTTGATCTTGGTTCCGGGGCCGGCTGCGTTGCGTGGAAGTTAGGTTGTCCAGGGATTGGTGCCGTTCGTGGGTTGCACTTCTGTCGATCCTTTGTTGTTCATGTTTTTCCGTGATATATTTATATACGATGGAGTGGTTGGTTGGTAGACGGTAGAATCGATTTGGGTGCCCCTGTCCTGATTTTTTTTTACTGTTTTTTCTTGCGTCGAATGGGACGGGATGGGTTGTGTTGTTATGTTGGCAGTCTGAACTGTCTCGAATGTTGTTTGGATGGAGATTATGTGGTTGGGATTTTTGTGCTCCTGCAGCCAGATGAAACTTTGTCGTCAATTTCAGAATTTTCTTTCTTTCTGTGGATGTGGATGTGCCTGTGTCTGTCCAATACCTTCTGTGGAATAATGACCCCATTTTGATTGCTGCCATTGACAGGTATCGGCGAGCAGACAGAGGAAGGGCAGTTGCTTCATTTCGACCTCGACCTCCGTCTGTTGCGAACCGATTTGGGATTTTGGAGGAGGCTTTGGCTTGTGCAGCATCTGCATCAGCTCACTTTCTTTGAGCATTCGGTATCTTGTTGGGTTTACTGATATACAGTTCGGGTCCAAGGAGTCCCTTTCTGAGGTTTCCTTGGATTATGGGATCTTTCTGTTCGTGTCTGCAACCTGATTATTCTGACCACCATGGAAACCAAGGTTCCTCAGCGTTTAGGGACTGCATGTGCCTCAGATGCTTTACCCAGCAGCTCATCAATGCGGTATGTTCTTCTTATCCTGGATGCTTGGTTCCTTACGGATGTATTTTGTTCTTGCTAGTGGTGAACACATGATAGAGTTGGGATAAGAAAAATAATAGCTGGCATCCTTTTAGTTCAGTCCATCACTGCACATTGGAAGCAGTGAACTTCATTAACTGTTTCTATTAAATTTAAATATGCAATGATATCTCGTGTAAATATTTCAAAATGA
This sequence comes from Bothriochloa decipiens, assembly GCA_023333625.1. Taxonomy (NCBI): domain Eukaryota; kingdom Viridiplantae; phylum Streptophyta; class Magnoliopsida; order Poales; family Poaceae; genus Bothriochloa; species Bothriochloa decipiens. Next base: position 46,020,437 of record CM041640.1, on the reverse strand, counting down.
AACCATGCAATATAATTTTAACCAGTTATGCAAAATGATTGAAAGTTGTTGTGGAATGGATACTAACACTTTATAGTGTGTATGTATTGTACTGTTCTCATTGGTAACATTGTATTTGTTGTTTCAGTGCTTGGCCAAATTTAGTTATCATATTGCGCTACATACTTGATGTACTCATTTAAAAAAAACACACATTGCTTTCTAGTAACAACTCCTTTTTACCTGGAAATAAGTATGTTTGGCTGGCTCATAGCAAGCATTGGGAACTCATACAAAGAGAAAATGTTCCATTTAATTGTAAACTGATATAAACTCTGAGCACGAATTAATAGTTGCTTTAAGTTGAGATGATACAGATGGGAAATGGTTACATATTGATCTCCTCCTTTTGTTTTCAGTACACTGTTTTGTTCCGAGCTGGAGCAGTGCATTCTGTTTCTCCAGCTATTGAAGCCACTCCTGTTGACACAAGTGAAAGTTCCTTCGATACATATCGTTCACCCCCAAGACCTCTGCCCTATGATGATCCTCGATTTTCCCCTCCAGCTTGTGATTGGCTAAGGCGTGAAAGCCAGAGCCATTCCCCAGAGGAATCAGAACCACTTAGAGCAAATGATGACGACGAGGAAATGGAAACACCAAGTAGAATAGACAAGGCAAGTAAAACAAACTACAGCACAAAAATGAAAATCTCCAGCTCTGCTTATGGAGATAAGGTGCCACCAAGGTAACATGGAAATTACTTCAGCTATTTTTCCCCATCTGCTGAAGATGAAGATGTCTGCCCAACATGTCTTGAAGGTATTATCGGAACAATCATTACTTTTTTCTCCAGTATATTGGAAAGATGTGCTGTTATTTTGTGAAACGCTACATTAAAATTTCCATGACATCGGAACTTGGTAATTTATAATCACATTCTCACTATTGTTATATGTTAATGTAACTAAATTGCAGATTATGATTCTGAGAATCCTAGGATAGTAATGCAGTGCTCACACCATTTCCACCTTGGCTGTATTTATGAGTGGATGGAAAGAAGTGAGGCATGCCCTGTCTGCGGAAAGGTAATTTGTGTAGTTCTTCACTCACCCTTATAACTTGTGATTTATTAGTTACTGTCACGCATATATCAAGGCCCACACAAAATTTATTTCACCTGTTCTGTTATGAAGACAGTTACCCTGAATTTACTTAGAACTGAAATCCCTCATATATGCATTCCAACTTCTCTACATACATGCTAAGTTTGAATGTTGTGCCATTGGAATTATGTAAAATTAGGCTGAACTGAAATAAGTCACAAGAAATCTGTACTGTTTGTATTATAAAAGTAGGCTGAAATACATCACAAGGAACCTGGGCTATCTGCATTAGGGATTTGTTTGCAGATAATTTTATTTTGAGTCAGATTAGAAACTAAAGAAATATTAGTAATAGTTTGATGCTCACTGATTGTTATCTTATTTTGTCAATTCTAAGATGGGCCTGTGTTGCCTCAAGTTTCATCAAGAAATAAGTCTCTAATAAATAAATAAATGTATAATAGCTCATGGCAATTGTGATCAATTTTACTATTCCTTCTTCACAAAATGATATTTTTCTCTGATGGCCACTTAATTGACCTCCACTTTGTAATGCAATGCAGAAGATGGAGTTTGATGAGACAACATAATCCTCTGGCTGGAGTCTACACCATGGGTTAACAAACCTTCTCATATGACATTCTGAAAATGCAGATGGTCTAGCCCAGCAAGTTCTCTGTAAATACACATTGTAAATACTGAATTGGTAGTGGGTTCCTCTTGGCCCCAGGAGTGCTTTCCAAATGCTGGAACGTTGCACACAAACATTCTTTTACAATTTCTTTGCAATAGTCAGCAGGGGAAGGTTGCCCCCTTTGCCTTGTCTGTGCCCCGGCCTCTGCCTTGTGGAGGCTTAGAGGTGCCTTGGTTGGTTGTCCGATGATGTTTTCATCAGAAATCTGTAAATTGAAAACCTACGCTCAATAGTATGGAGTCCTGGTTCTGGAAGTTCGTTGCTATAATAACTATTTGGCTTCAGAGACTGAAATACTGGCATAGTAGTGTTCATCTGCTCAACGTTTGCTTCTGATTGTGATTCATGGCCACATACGAAGAGAGATACTCTTCAGGCTCAGGGGACCCCATTTTTGGTCTCCTAGGGTTCCTCCTATTCTATCCATGTGGAGGTGAAGACTTGAAGTCCGTTGGTTTGATTCTGAAGCTGGTGTGCGTGCAAGCAAATGCGGTCCTTCAGTTGCTCCATCCTTTTTGAACCGAGATCTTTTTTGTTCCCAGCATGTGGTTTTACCAACCACAAGTTTTGAGAACAAGTTGTCCTAAACGAGTGAGGTGCTGTAGGCATCTTATATTTCACAAACAAGAGAACAGGCAGGAGGATATGAAAAGTTTTGGAACCTGAGATGGTCCATCTATTTATGCAGGTCCTGCACCTGCAGTATTCAAGTGTGACGAAAAAAATGCAAAAAAGATGGTTTGCACCTACAGTATTCAAGCGTAAACATGAAATGGTAGATGGACACATGTGCCAAATTTCAAATGTAAACAGAATCTGGACCATTAGTATTGGACCATTAGTATTGGGAACACTATATACTTATTCTGGACTTCTGATGAACACATATTCTGAACTTCTGATGAACTGAACTTCTGATGAACAGATGTGACAACAAGCAGGACAAGTCAGGTTTTGACTTAGGGGGATTTTTTGAGCCTCAGGGGCCTATTTTTGGAATGCTTCCACCGTTCATCCTACACTTATCCATGTGGAGTTAAAGACTTGAAGTCCATGGGTTGATTCTACAGCTGGTGTGCGTTATTTGTAAGCAAAAAGCGGTCCTTCAGTTGCTCCATCCTATTTGAACCGTGAAGATCCTTTTGTTCACAGCATGGGGTGTTTTCATCAAGGAAAATTTTGAGGTCAAACAAGTGCTGAACTTTGGACTCTGCAGTAGTGAGGTGCTTTAGGCCACATAGAATTCTGCTTGCAGTTACAGGTCCTGTGTGGCATATTGTCATCTTATCTTATTTCACAAGAGAATAGGCAGGCTATAAAAGGTTTTGAAAGCTGAGATGGTCCATCCATTTATGCAGGTTCTGCACCTGTAGTATTCAAGCAATCAAAGGCGAGATGGTCCATCCATTTACAGTTACAGGTGCTGTATTCATGCAAACAATATGCTCTGCATCTTCAGTGTTCAAGCGTAAACCTGAAATGGTAGATGGACAGGTGCCAAATTTCAGGCGTAAACAGAATCTGGATCACTAGTATTGGGGACACTTAACACATGTTCTTAACTTCTGATGAACATATTATGTTCTGAACTTCTGATGAACAGATGCAACAAGCAGCGCAAGTCAGTTTTTGACAAACACACACACACACACACAGGTACTGATGAGACGACTGATTCCAACGAAATTGCAGAGATAGAGATGCACATGAACATTTTCTTAATTACAGAGATACACATGAACTACATTTCTCCTTGGAAATTAACGGCACGGCACATCCAGTTGGAAATTAACGGCACTAGTAAAAATCAAAGCTTTGCCAAAGCAGGCAGGCGGCGCTCTCGACGGAGCTCTGCTCTGAAGCCTGAACGGAGAACGTAGCCATCACGCATCACTTGCTGCCGGGAGGCCCGCCGCCGAAGAGGTAGCCGAGCGACGAGCCGCCGCCCGGCGCGGCGTGCACCTTGGTCGACGGGCGGTCCTGTCAGTCACGACATGGCGGGCAACGAAGTCAGAACCGCAGAGACAAATAGAAGGGAAAGAAGAGGAATAGTTCGCCGGCGGCTGGCTGGCTGGCTGGCTGACTGACCGTGAGGAAGTTGCCGCAGTTCTGCCCCTGCACCCGGAAGTAGTTGTTGGTCTGGCTGCCGCGGACGCCGGCCGGGATGCCCTTCAGCTTCTCGCCGTCTGCGGCAGCCGCCGCCGGCGCCGGCGCCGGCGCAGGCGCAGGCTGCTGCGCCCTCTGCTCCACCGCGGCGGCAGCAGGCTTGGCGGGCGCCGGGGCGGGCTCGTCGCCACCGAAGAGGTAGCTCAGCGAGCTCTGCCCGCCGCCGTAGCTGTAGCCCCGGCCGCGGCCCATCCTCCGCCTGCTCGCTCGCCTCTAGACTAGTTTCTCCGGTAGCAGACAAAAGGAAGCAGCTTTGCTTGCAGTTCCAGCTTGGGTCGCCGGAGGCTGCCGTCGGCGCTATTAATAGCGGGCGCGCCGCGCGTGCGGCGTGGCGCCGCGACGCATCGAAGCCGTCGGTTTTCGGGGCGTCCGCGGATCGGACGGCGAGGACCCGCGTCGGCGTCGGTGGGCGGGGGTGGGGGGGTGGCAGGTGGGACCGCGCGGAGCGGCGGTTCGGAATTTCCGATCCCCGGTTGGCGGCGCGTCGCCGTGATGATTGGGAAAATGATGATGAGATGGAGGGGTGTTTCGGTGGGCCCCACCTGGTGGTGACTCGCTCACTGACCGTCTGACCTGACCGACCAGTGGTGAGTGAGATTATAAGAGAGGAAAGTTTCCTCCGCAAATTGAATTCGTGGGCACAATTTGTCACAAATCGTACGAAAGACTTGAGGATCTGGATTTCAAAAAAAAAAAACCACTTTAGTTCGAAGCAAAGCCAAGCCATATGACCACGTGGTGAATTGGTGTCGGCAGCATTTTTGAATTTTGAGAGCTCATGGGGTGAAGCCATACTTTGGCTTATTTTTTCCTCTTTGGAGTCGTTGACAAAGAAAACGCTCTTCTCGTGAATCGGTTTCCTAAACCCTTATGTAACTACACCTGATGTTGCCTCTCTTAAAATTGTGTTTTGATCTCCGCTGAATTTTGTTGATCTAAACGGTGAGACCAAAATTGGAAAAAAAATGAAACTCCAGTGTCCCAGCTGATGCCAGAATAGTTTGATACGGCGGCAGGTGCAAAGCTAGCTGTGATGAGGCAGCAGCGGCCACAACTGGTGGCTGATAGCTTGTGGTTGGAGAAAGCATCGGAGGCCACAACAAGTTGGGGAAAGGGACATGGCACCTGCTGCTGCACTGCAGCAGCTAGAGCTACCCCCATATATATGTCACTATCTATCGATTGCAGTCACAAGGTTCTGGGAGTTAGGTAGCCAAAAAGGAATAAAAGATGGTAGGGAAAGATACAACGATTGGATATCAAAGGAGATAAAGGCACTAAGCATTACTCCATTAGGTAGGTCTGATGGAGGAATCCATGGCTTAATGGTCCTCACTAATTAGCAGCAGAAACCATGCTTTGTGATGGCGAGTGGGAACATATCATATCAATTGCAAGATTTGTTGGTTCAATGGTACATATTGTTTTGCAATAAGGTTATCTCTGTCGGTGTATCCTACCGTGTTAGTGCGTGCACTTTATCCAGTGGTGTGTGCAACCTCGCAGTGCTGTATTTCTTCTGCCTGATGGCTTCAGCCTTTATGCCAATAAAGGAGAAAAGAACATTCTCTTAGGCCTTGTTTAGATGATGAAATTTCTAGCCTAAAAAGTATTATAGCATTTTGTTTGTATTTGACAAATATTGTCTAATTATGGCTTAACAGGATTAAAAGATTCGTCTTATAATTTATAACTAATCTGTGTAATTAGTTATTTATTTTACTAATATTTAATGCTCTATGTATAGACACAACATTTGATGTGACGTGGATAGAGTGAAATTTGGAGCCTTTGCCTTTTTGAGGCAACTAAACATGGCCTTAGAAAAGAAAATGTAAAGAAAAGAAAAGAAGAGAAGGGAAGATGTTGTAATAAAACATCGAGATCGAATGGAATCATTTTTGCCCATAGTTCATTTTCAAAAGGTCGATAGTCTGTTTCCTAATAGAAAAAAAATATCATTATGAGAAATCAACGAAGGCTTCAAATAGCAACAAACATAGCAAGTCAGCGTTCTTGGTTTAGTTTACGATATGCACTATTTGACAGACAAGTCAACAATACTTGGCGAAACAGAGGCGTAATTCAAGCAGCACTTAAACTGTGATGATGCGATTCATTACTCATACTCAAGAATTGAGAGGATTGAACTGTCATGTGATTCATTACTCACATGCTCAACACAATTGCTTAGAGGATTAAACTGTGATGCAATTCATTACTCACACACTCAACAATTGCTTACAGGATATTTCAACTTCACCGACAACTTCCGAACACAACAACCACATCTGTGTGGTTCAGATCATGCAAATAAAGTTGGGAAAAAAATATACTTTACAAGAATTGCTAGTGAAATCTACAGTTTGAAATGTGGCCGCAATCATTAGCCACTCAGCATCAAGAATGCAAGGTTCATAAATTGCGGAAAGTAATCAGTTTACGGCAACTTGGTGATCAGCTCTTGAAAATCAAAAACCACCCAGTCAGCTTCTGCTGCGACTGGATCTCTCATCTGAACACCAGCATAACAGATGAACAAGTCTGCTCCACCAGGTTGCCGAGCCTGCAAAGACATGGGCAAATTAATGTAACTGTATATAGAATTTTTATTTGGTACAATATCGTAAATAAAATTTCTGTACACTGATATATCAGAGAAGTTCTATGTCATTAAGATGAAATATTCACTAAAGAAGAGCTTCCAGATATTACTAGCCTCCATGCAAACAAATTTCTTTCGACATGCCTTAAGTAAAATTAACTCTTTGGCCCACACATTGTATCCTGATAAATTATAATTTCGCAGAAGTTACTCACCTATTATTTCTATCTCACGCTACATGACCAAGAGAAACAACATTACAAAATTTAATGCAAAAGGTTTGCATTCCTCATTAACCGAATCAGCCAGGAAGCATCCATATAATTACACAAATGAAGTTAGTGTTAACAACTACTGTTCACCCAATAAGACATATCCATGTTTCATATCTATTGTCATGATAGACTTTTAAAGGCATTATACAGCCATATACCTCTAGATCAGTTGCACCATCACCAATCATAACAACTGTCTTGTAGCAATGGTCCTGAACAGAAACAGATGTTAGCACAATAGAGAGAAGTAAAAAGCTGCAATCAAAAGATATACAGACCTGTTTTATTTGCTGCACTGCTTTTGCTTTACCCCCACTGCGTGAAGTGGGCTCTGCAGGATCAAATCCAGCATACTCCCCCAAAGTGCCAAATAACAATTGGTTTGCAGTGATGTTTTCAGGAGGAATTCCAAGCTCAAATGCAACAGGCTGGAAACAGGACAACATGAACTTGATGATTGTGGGCCCCTCAATGATAACCCATTATATATGCATGTGAGAATTGCTTGCACATTACATTCATGACATTCACAACTGAAAATAAAGTATGGATTAAAGAAATTGTACGTTTTGGATCTTGTATGAGAAGTTGCATCCTATCTATTATTGCAACTGATAATGTAGGTCTATCTTAAACTACAGATACATTAAAATACAGTTTGCTCCATCATCATCAGAATATAATGAGCATACAACAAATTCGAGCACAAGACAACACAAATAAATCACGCTATCATACTACAGGACCTACCTTGATCATTTGTCGGAAGCCTCCTGACACAAGGAACACATCAATATTATTGGATTTTAGCTTCTTAACCAAATCAGCCATTCCAGGAGAAATCCTGCAAACCAAAAGACAGTTCTATTGATAATCTTGTGAGTGGACCAAAAAATTTTCCAGTGCTGGTTTGTAAGTAGAAACACAATAGATAACTCTATTGCAGTGCGGGGAAAGCAATGTTGAGTGAGTTCTCTCTTGGTTTTTATACTGTATTTCGTGAAATCTTAGGGCACTACAGCAAAATTCATAAGGCAAAATTGGCCAAATCGATAATGCTGCGGTTGACTCTACAAATTTTAAATCCTAACTATACTTTCCTTTTGTCTTGCCATAAAAAGAGAAACTTGGTCAGTCAATTATTGTTACTGATTACTTTTTCTTTGCTCAGAGTGAAGTATAAGGAGCTAACAGCAACGAGATAAACACCTATAGCTCATACCCAATATTTCTAAAAAGGTAAATGGCAGAGTTGCAGAATTCAAATAGATAAAAAAAGGAAGGCTAAGCAATGATTTTAAAAATAATGGTTACCATACAGACTAACAAGAAGTTTAGAATAAGGCGAGCTTACCTTGGTGGCCTCTTCTCCAGGCACTCCTCCACCTGGGAGAGAGAAGGCTTGATTAAAGACAGCCTGGCTGCCAGCGCCTCCTCAAACGGAACAGTCCCTGTCATGACCCTGAGAACATTAAGCCAAGGTTAGTTCTTCCCACAAAATCAACCATCCAGATGAATCAATCTACGCAATGGAGAATTTACTTTGCTGTCCATTCAGCAACAGCCTTCCCTGCCCCGCAGAAATCAGCAAGCTCGTCAATGCCCTCATCCAGGATGACGGTGCTATCGACATCGCGCATCAGCATTCCGCAATGTCTCAATAGCCCCTGTAAACACACAGGCAAGCAATAAGCAAGTCACTCAAAGTGCAGGCATGCAGCTAAAGATGCTAGAATGGACACTGGTGAGCCGCACGGTAGACTCTCCTAATCTCTAAACAAACATCCTTGAGGAGGCTTCCAAAAACAATGAAAAAAAAAAGAGAGAACGTTTGGAAGGCAGGGTATTGGCCAGAACAGAGGAAGATCCGTCCTTGGAGACCTCCAGCGCTGCTGCTGCCAGCAAAGGACGGCTCTTACGAAGTTTGGCACAGCGGAACAGCGGGCCTGTAAAACGAACTGCCACTTGTGAAGCCAGCGGTGCCTGGGTGGACGACGACTGAGCAGGTGATGGTGAACTCCTCGGACCTGCGCGCAAGTTGATCATGCCGGCCATACCATGCACACCTGCAAATCACACAAGGCAACCAAGGGTTAGTAGCGAGTTGGAATGACTCCAGGACAGGTTCGGTCCCTGAATGCTCTGAGTGGCACAAAGCATCGAACACCTGAGGCGCGTGCCTGGTAACCGAACCCCATCGATTGGAAACCTCTCCGCTTGAACAGTGAAAACTCATACGGGAATGTTCCGGAGGGAAAAAACAGGACAAAGAACGGATCACGAGCTCACCTGCGCCAGGAGATTTGAAGCGAAGGGGCGAACGCGCGCCGCCGCTGTTCTTCCTAGTCGAAATCCCAGACCAGCTGGTGGTGGTGGTGGTGGCAACTGGGCAACTTTGTTGCCATCAGTTGTTGCTGCCCAGGGCCCACCCACCCACTCACCCCACGCGGCCACACACACCTACCCGGGGTGGGTCCCAGAGAGCAGTCTCCCAACTCGCCAAGTGGGTCCCAGGGAACAGATGTGGGCCCACAATACTCTCTCTGGAATTATCCGTGGCATCCTCCTCCCGGTTCCGTGCCGGCGCCGGCAGTGGGAATCCACAGCGGCGCGCAGGAAGAGGGGTGGCCAGGCGAGCGGGTGGGCGGGCAATCGATGGCCTAGGCCCGGCCCCCAGCGTGGATCTGAAGTCAACCTGACGTGGGTGACTTTTCTTACTTCGCCGCGTTGACTCGGCGGTGCCGGCCGGCCGATGATTAAATCGGCTTGGGTTGGCTTCCGTGCCCCATTCTCCTCTCCACGACTCGACTCCGACTCCTGAAGCGGATCCCTTGTTCTGCGGCCCTGTGCAGGGCGCTGAGCAAGAAGGCTGCGGGACGGGGCTGCTCCGCTGCTGGTCAGGTAATCCAATTGCGCCTGGATCCTCTGCCTACTCCAAGACCTGGATAATTCATTTTCGGCATCCTCCTCGATTGCTATGGCCAGATTTGGGTGGAATTTGGGGTCTTGAGGTATTCAGACTTCTGAATTTACATTACAGGAATCATCGAGCCAACTGCGGGGAGGGGAAACAGACAGCTGCTCTCTGTTGCCTGACGCACGCTCTTTGATAAGGTCCTAGTTTGTCTCCATGTCGGTGTATGCCTGAAATTACTGGCAGCTTCAGCCAAGTGCAGTTAATTGGAAGCTTAATTGTTTTTGGTTCTGTAATAGCACACAACATCCTGACAGTTCACTGAAGCTCTGTTTCACTAGTATTTCTGATGGCATAGTTTGTTTGAGTGCCTGAGATATCTGAAAAGCAACAAGCTGTTACCTTTGGCAGTTCATTGATTCTCTGCAATAACACATCCTGAGATGGATGGGTTCATGGTGAGTGCAGCGACAGGGGTGATGACGTCCCTTCTCGCCAAGCTCGGCGAGCTGCTCGGGGAGGACTACAAGATGCAGCGGGGCATGAGGCGCGAGATTGCGTTCCTCAGGGATGAGCTGAGCAGCATGAACGCACTGCTTGAGAGGCTTGCCGACTCGGAGACACTTGACCCGCAGACGAAGGAGTGGAGGGACCAGGTGAGGGAGATGAGCTACGACATTGAGGATTGTGTCGACGATTACATGCGCCAGCTGCAGAATGAGCCGCAGAGGCCCGGTGGAGTCACGGGGTTCTTGTTTGGGTATGTCCAGAAAGTGAAGGATCTTGTTACCCGCCGTGAGATTGCTGAGCAGATTCAGGAGCTCAAGGCTCGAATTGTTGAGGCGGGACACAGAAGGAAGAGGTACAAGATGGATGACTCAGTTAATTTTGGTGGCGTCAACGTGATCCCTGTGGACCATCGGTTGCCAGCTCTCTATGCGGAACTGGGTGGGCTTGTTGGTATCGGTGGTCCCAGAGATGAGGTCATCAAGCTAGTTGATGATGGGGTGCAGGGGGTCAAGGTGGTGTCTATTGTGGGTTGTGGAGGATTAGGAAAGACTACAGTTGCAAATCAAGTTTACAAAAACATTGCTAAGAAATTTGATTGCCAAGCTTTTGTGTCCTTGTCCCAAAATCCTGATATGGTGATCATCTTTCAGTCCATACTGTCTCAAGTCAGGAAGGATGAGTGTCATAGCAGCAGCTCTTGTGACAAGGAACTTCTCATTCGTGAATTGAGGGATTTCCTAAAGGACAAGAGGTATCTTAAATTTATCTACACTAGCTTGGAATACTGTTTAACCTTGTTTGTTTAAGGAAATTCTCTTTTTTAATTTTTTAGTTAATGTTTTTATTATTTATACGTGCATTGAGGCATTGTTTCAAGTCACCACCTTTTAGAAGTTACCCTTTGTTATTATGAAATGAACATTCGTCTTAACAGGAATTCAAAAGACAACAAACACTAGAAATTAACTTCTCCATGACATACTTCATTAGGACTCTTAAAGTTAAAGGTGAGATATGAGGTTTTTTCTTGCAGTTTCCACAATATAGTGTGCATATATCTAGGTTTCAACTGAATCGTATTCTATTTCATATTTAGGTATTTTATTGTAATTGATGACATATGGAGCACCCACGCATGGAAGACAATTAAATTTGCTTTGGTTGAGAATGCTTGTGGCAGTAGAATAATAGTGATAAGAAGAATTGGTACTATTGCCAGATATTGTTCATCTCCATTCCATGATCTCGTATTTGAATTAAGGATGCTTAGTGAAGATGACTCCAAAAGGCTATTCTTTAGAAGAATTTTTGGCTCTGAGGACAAGTGCCCTCACCAGCTAAAAGAGGTTTCAGTTGAGATAATTAAGAAGTGTGGTGGTTTACCATTGGCAATCATTACTATGGCTAGTTTGTTGACTACTAAATCATATACCAGAGCTGACTGGTCGAAGGTTCGTAATTCAATTGGTTGCGGGCTTGAGAAAAATTGTGATGTGGAGGAAATGAACATGATACTATCTCTGAGTTATAATCACCTTCCTCATCATTTAAAGACTTGTTTATTGTATCTAAGTATGTTTCCAGAAGATTATGTGATCAACAAGGATTATTTGGTAAGAAGGTGGATAGCAGAAGGATTTGTTAGTGCACATGGTAGAAGAAATTTGCAGGATGAAGGTGAATGCTATTTTAATGAACTTATCAACAGAAGCTTAATACAGTCGGTAGATTTCCAGTATGATGGTAGAGTATATGCATGCCAGGTTCATGATATGATTCTTGATCTCATTACATGTAAGGCAGTTGAAGAAAATTTCGTAACTGTTTCTACTAGTAGAAAACAAATGTTGCCCTCACATGGGAAGGTCCACCGACTCTCACTTGAATGCCATGATCTTGAAAATTTAAGAGCAAATCCCATTGTTACTTCTCATGTTCGGTCCCTACACATATTTAGATACTTTGAAGGAATGCTTCCTCTTTCAGGCTTTCGCTCCCTAAGAGTGCTTGATCTAGATGGTAATGAGAATTTAGAAAACTGTTATCTGGAAGATATAGGGAAGTTATTTCAGTTGCGATACCTACGGATTAAGTCAAGTAATATTACACTTCCAGAAATGATAGGAGAGCTTCAGTGTTTGGTCATACTGGATCTTCTTAATTGTCTTAATCTAGGTGAATTGCCTACAAGTATTGTTGAACTTCGGCGCTTGAAATGGTTAATTGTTCCTTGAATGAACTTGCCAGATGGAGTTGGTAGCATGCAAGTGCTAGAGTTTCTTTCACTTATAGTTGTTGACTACACTACCTCAACATCCTTATTGCAAGAGCTGGGCAGCTTGACCAAATTGAGAGCTCTTGAGTTGGATTGGCGCATCAATCCCCTGCACAGAGATAAAAAAACATACGAGGATAATTTTGTTTCTTCACTTGGCAAACTAGGCAGTTCAAACCTTCGCTGTTTAACACTCATCAGTCCATGGTCACTAGACTTTGTTGGAACCTTGGTCCCCAATTCCACATCTCCTTCAGGAGTTAGTGATCAAAGGATGGCATCTCAGCAAGATTCCGGTTTGGATGGCCTCACTAGCCAACCTCACCAACCTGGACATTGAGGTTAAAGTTAGACAGGAAACTCTCCAGATCCTTGGAGATTTCCCTGCCTTACAATTCCTGAAATTGTGCTCAAATGCAGCAGGATCTGAGGCAAGCTGCCTTGTCGTCAGCAACAATGGATTCCGATGTTTGAAGAAGTTCAGTTTTGTTGGTTGGGTAAATATGATGTTCAAAGGAGCTGTTCCAGTGCTTGAAACTCTTGAATTTCAAATCATAGTACATGAGGTGCAGACTGCATGCAGCTCTGGGCCTCCAGATTTTGGCATCAGCCACCTCTCCACCCTCAGGAATCTTGTTATCAATGTTCACTGTGAAGGTTCAAGAGTTGAAGAGGTGGAGGCACTAGAGGCTTCTATCCGGAGTGCAGCCAGTATGCTTCCAAATTATCCTACACTAGCTTTGCACAGATTTCTTGAGTCACAACTGGTAAAAGAATGATATAGTAATGGAGAAGAAGAGTCACAAGGACAAGAAGCAGCTAATAAGCCTTGCCTAGTTCTGCTGCCAAGTGTCTTAAGGTATGGACTATAGAGTAATGACTACTGAACTCTATTTCCAGTTCTTACGCAAGTCATTGGATCATGCAAAAAATGGCCATTATCTGAAGTCGATGATTTGGAGTCTAAGTCAGAGATGAATATGTTCCTTTTTGCCTCTTAAATATGTGTGCATGCTCAAGTTTGGGTAAATTCCCCTCCCATCAGCCCTTTGGGACATGTGGACATACACATGCACTGGTACAATTGTTTTTGGTTGAACAGAACACTGTATAACTTATTTCAGGAAACGTCATCTAATGGAAAACAGGGGAGTAGTTGTCCTCGCAGTGTAGTAGTAGCTGTAATAATGCACCTTAATAAATTAGTTCATATGACGTACTTCCTCTTATCGTTAATGCTAATAGTGGAGATCTTGTGATGTGGGCTTTGTTACCTCATCCAGTAGTTCTACTTTGACCTTTCGTCCATCCTCTTTGCCGTCCTCGTGTTGAGCAGTGTGTGTTCCGGGTTATTCTTCGATGATGCCTTCCTAACTCGGATTTTCGGTCATGATAAGTGCCTCTTGCTCGTATAATCTGGTCAAATATGAAGCCGCAAGGTTGCCGACGAGCTCCAAGAGGTTGTCATCTTTGTATGGGTTAGCTCTCATTCCTTTCTCTTCTTGCCACCAATAAAATAAGTTGGGCTTAGTATGTTATAACATATGCCAACATCTATAACAATGAGAATCCATGAGCACTATGAGCATTTATAAACACAGTGAGCATATATAAAAACAGTGAGCATATGCAAACAATGAGCATATACAAAAATAGTGAGCATCTATAAACATACTGAGCATATATAAGAATACTGAGCATATTATAAAATTGCGAGCATATCTAAAGACAGTGAGCATGTCAAAAGATAATGAGCATATATAAACACAGTAAGCATATACAAAAACAACGAGCATATGTAAAAAAAATGAGCATCTATAAAAAAAACAGTGAGCATCTATGAACGTAGAGAGCATCGATAAAATAGTGAGCATATGTGTAAAAACAATGAGCATATGTAAAAACAGTAAGCATATGTAAATATAGTGAGCATCTATAAACATAGCGAGCATTTATAAAAATAGTGAGCATATCAAAACAGTGAACATATCTAAAGAGAGTAAGCATATATAAAAACAATGAGCATATGTAAACACAGTAAAAGAGCGTACCCAGTGCCGTAGGCTCCTGCACTACGGTATCTGGGGAAGGGAAAATAGCTGACGGTGCTTGAACCCTTGATCTCTTGGTCAGGGGCGGTAAAGCTCTGCCGCTTGCACCAGGACCGCCCTTCATGTAAACACAGTAAGCATATATAAAAACAATAAGCATATATAAACACAGTGAGCATATGTAAACACAGTGAGCATATATAAAAACAATGAGCATCTATAAACATATTTTGCATATGTAAACATGGACATAGTTTTGAAGTTAACATGGCTGTAGTCACAGTTAAAGAGGTTGAAAAGGTTCAAACCTACCCTACACAGGAGTGTCTCTTGTAGGCACTGATTTTACTCATGAGAGTGCATACGTAATATCCACAATATACACTTCTAGGCTTCTACTTGGGGCATTGTGTTTTTCATATATAAAAATGTTAAGTAATGCTCTTGACACCAACATAATGGAGTACTAAAGTAACTTACACTTACCGCATATAGTGTTTTGTCACACAGTTTAGGCATATAGTGTTCCCAACCATGAAGAAGATCATTTTCGAGATGATTGAATGATCCCAAGAACATTACAAGCTTTTGTTAGCTTATGTATAAAGTTTCATATATTTTCTCACTTCTCATATGAATATTTGCTTCTCAAAAGTATATTTGTATATAATATAGCTTCACACATTCTAAATGTATGTATGTATGTATGTATGTATGTATTGCTTGAATGGAAACTTTACACGTCTAGTAGTAGCGTAGAATACGTATACAAAAAAAATGAATTGAATTCAAAAGAAACCATAATAAAAGAAAAAGGAAAGAAAAATAAAAAATAGTACCTTTAGTACAGGTTGGCGACACCAACTAGGTCTAAACTTTCTGGCGACGAACCGGGACTGAACGTTATCTTTCAGTCCCGGTTACTAGACCCGGGACTATTGGGAAACCAAGACTAAATGGGTTTCCCCAACCGGGATCAAAGCCTGTCTCCTTTGTGCACTAGAGTCCACAATGCACCTCCATGTCACATGGAATGAAAACTGATTTCATAAACAGAATCCCACTTATCTGTGACTCATAAAGAGTATTCAATAGAAATATGGGCCAATACTTTGGGCCCCATTTGGAATGCAGGAATTCCACAGGAATTAGTTCAATTCTCACAAGAACGGTAGTGAAATCCTCCATTAGAGTTTCACACATGAATTTCATAGAAAACAGGAGAGATTCCTCCATTCCAAAGGGACCTTATATATATTTTTGTTACAGTCATGATAGAACTTCGTTACGGACTTACGAGTATTAAAAATAACAAAGCTGGTCATCTAGAACAAAGTCATGCGAGAATGTGAATCTACAAAACAATGTTCTTGCATTATGCCATATAATGTCCTTTGGCATGCCCATTCACAAATTTGGCATGGGGCTTGCATTTCACCCCCTCTCAATCATCACAAAGGTGAAGCTACAAAACCTAAATCAGATTAGTGTTACTTGTGTAGTTATGTCTGTTATATCGTTGAAATTAAACCATAAGAGAATGAGAACCGATGGCACAGGCAAATATCCAATCCTCCCACTCACGTTTCTGTAGGTCAAACTAAATGTGTCTGATCACCAAGGAAAGTACCCACTAATGCATCATTTTGATGGGTTTTGTACCATGTAAGGTGAATTGTATGAAAGGAATCATGTGGCATGCATCCAGAGCGTAGCAAAGAACATCCTGTCATAATTAGCAACGTATCAACAAGACTGAGATAGTGTCTCTGCTTCATCACAGTAGCAGATTCTCGTGTGTCTGCATGCGTCACTACTGGAAACTCACATTTTTCTGTCATTGTAAAAACCCACGAAAAAATGCTATTTTTTTGGCAGTGAACCGACAGAAAATTACCCACGGAAATAGAATGACAATTTGAATTTTTCTGTAGGTTCAACGTCAGAAACAATTTCTTTATGGGTTGTACACTCACAGAAAAATTGCTTTAGCCTCATTAAAAAGTAATTTTTCTGAGTGGATATCCTCACAGAAAAAAGAAATAAACACACAGAAAAAACATGTATTTTTCTGTCGGTCTAGGTGAAGTCACAGAAAAATTTCTTTTGCCCAGATTAAAAGCAATATTTCTGTGCAGCCATCCTCAGAGAAAACAGAGTTAAAAGCACCAAAAAAATAATTTATTTGAAACAGTAGCAATAGCATATTAATATTAAAATATATATTGTCCATACAATAATACACAAATCGGTAGTCCATCTTCAGTGGAGGTCAATAACAGAATCATTCTGATCTATGAGCACATGTATCATCATATATGTAAATATTATATCTGGTCATCTCCATGTTCAATATGAATACAACAATGATTCACAAAAATGTATATCGAAAATGAAACCAAACTACTTTTTCTTGTTCAGCCAATAGTAGACTGCTTTACCATGCACTCCATCTCTACCTGTTAAGCAAAGATATATTTTTAGACAACAAAGAAAACACTAGTATTGTTAAGCAAGTGACCACCTCTGCAGAACGTACACTCTTGTTAATACGACAAAGAAAGCAAGTCAAGCCATTCATCCAGTGTTCCAGTCACCACCTCTGCATAACATATATACACTCTTGTTAAAAAGGCAATTTAACATATCTCCACCCATAGAATTTTCAACAGAAATAAGAAGTAAAAAGGCATGTAATGTACTACTCAAGGCTTCGAGCACCCGAACATAAAGAATCTCAAAAGAAAAATCCATTAATTCTGACATAGGTAGCACTAATGTCAAATCAACAATCATTTCTGAATCAAGTTATATATAAGCTTGTGCCTTGGAGTGGGCTTACTGTAAAAGAAAAGAAAGAAAGATTGCTCATGTTTCAGAACAAGACAAACGAAATTGTTACAAACAAGCGGCAGAAATCAAGTATCAGTACATCTACAGACGAGTGAAATTATTCTGTATCCTAAATCTTTCTACCTCATAGTACAAATGCACTGGTTATATTGGCTCATTTGTAACATACTACACATGATAAGAATATTTCATACCTGCTCTTTGCTCGCCTGTTGTGCGAGACGAACAGCAACCACGGCCGCCGGGACCAGCAGTGGAGATGTGCCGCCAGGAGTGCTCCGTGCTGCTGCTGCTGTGGGATCGGAGGAGGAGATGTGCGACCCGTGCGTGGCGGTGGTGACTCCCGTTTGCTGCTGCTCGTGCAACCGACGGAGTTGTGAGGCAAGGAAGCGGCGTCTGCCCACTGGCTGTCAGAGGCAGGTGAGCGGCAAGGAAGATGCGACCGCCCACCGGCGCGTCCTTGAGCCCCCACCTTCGACACTGGCCCCAACTCCATCATGGATCCGGCGCCCTATTTCAAAAAGGATTACAGGCTAACGTAAAATAATAGTGATCATCAAAAAAATAAACGAGCTGAGTTTGGAAGCAAGCAATAAACAGGTTATTTTGGAAATGTGAAAGAAGGTGCTTACAGGACAGCAGGCTGAGGAGCTGGCAGCACGAAGGAAGGCTCTCGCTGGCCTCAACGTTTCCGCAAACATCTTGCGTTCGCTCCCCTGTACACACTATCACAGAGTACGCCGGCACCTGCTCTGGGGCTCCGGACACAGGCAGCGCGCCAGAAGAACACACCCCTGATAAGATCAGCTCTAGCTGCACTCTTTCCAGCAGCACCACGCTGACGCCGCGGCTGCGGTGTCTCCATGATCCCTCCAGGCTCGCACACGTCAGTTCTGATACGCGCCTCGAGAAAGCGTAGCTAGGTGTAGCGCGCGTGCGCGGTAGACATGGCGCTTGCAGGAGCCAGCGACGAGCACCAGAGAAAGGAGCAGGCCGACGACGGGCAGGCGGCGGAGCAGGTTCCCGGCTTCCCGCCGTCCAGTGAGCGATAGCCAGAAGAGGAAGAGAACTCTCTCCTGCCCTTCTCAATGGTGTTCGAGCTAGAGAAACGTCTGCCTCTGCGACTAGGTGCAAGCTAGGCTTACTGACGTTTGTTACTAGAAATTGTTGAAAATGCTTTTTGCATAAATTATAAATATTTTCTCAATCTATGCTTCGTTACTTGAAGATATATGTTTTTTATTTGCACTCATAGATAAATGTTGTTGTAACGTTAGCACGCGTAAGAGGGACATATCCAACATGACTATATATTAGATTAGACAAAGTTAGTGTAACAACCCTAAAAATCTAAACACAAAAAATCATAACCAATAAATTTTTCTAAAATAACTCTTGGTTGGTGAGCGTCATATAGAAAACCTACTAGTTGTTGCACAAGTAGCCCCTATTTATAGTTGAACATTTGTATTTAATCCCTAGAGTTTGATTTGCTTCTTGTTGATTTTAAGTAATGGATAATAAAATCAACAACATCTTATAACGTATTATCATATGTATATATGTATGTATCCTAACCTTAGAAATGGATCCAATATCACCATAAGACCCTAGTGGACCAACCATGGTGTGTGCACCATGGTCACTAACATGTTGCATTAGGATCATAGCTAGTTTAGGTTTAGTTGCTGGTTTGGAAATAGAAAAGGAAATGGAGAAAGGAAAGAAATTGAAAAGCCAAGCAGCCCAACCGGCCGGACCGGCCCAGCAGGCCACCGTGGCCCAACCGCTGCTGCCCCGCGCCTGGCCCTCCGCCCGCGCCACGGCCTCGCGGCCCACTAAGCCGAGCCGGCCCAGCACGGCCACGCCCCACCACTCGCCCACGCGCGCGCCGCACAGCCACAGCCCAATCGGCCTGCTCGGCCCAGCAAGGCGCCCCATGCGCACGCACGCCCGGTCAGCGCCGTTGACCGCGCGTCGTGGCCCAAGAAGCTAAGAGGCCCAGCATGGGCCTGGCACCGCGCCAGCGCCGCTCGCCCGCCGCCCGCATGCGCAGCCTCGTGGCCCAGTAAGGCACTGCCGCCGCGCGCGCCTGTACCCGCACCCGCTGGTCGCTGGCCCCCACTTGTCAGCTCCCACCTTTTGCCATTTCGGTGCACCTGAACGTCCCGTCCGTCGGCCTAGAAATGGCAACAGCCACGACCGCCGTTCGTTCCACGCCCGTGACCGCCCCGGATGTCATTCATCTCCGCCTGGCCACGCCGCGCTTCACCAAAACCCTAACCCTAGCACGCGACCTCGCCCAGCCACTGGATCGACATAAGCCATCCACGCCGTCCGCCATGGCTATAAATAGCAGAGCTCGACGCCTTTAGGGTTTCCGTGCTGGCGCAGTCGCCTTGACCGTGCCCGCACCACTTGCTGCTGCTGAGGAGGGGAGGAGAAATGAGGAGAAGAGGAGGCGGGAAGGAGCTGTCCGCCGGGAGCAGAGCGCCGTCGGAGCCGGAGCTGCGCACGCCATTACCGTTCGTGCTGCCAGAGGAGGACTGAAGCCGCTGCCTGACTCCACCAAGCGAACCACGAGCCCAGCGTCTTCTTCCCTGAGCCGTACCACAAACACCAACGCCGGAGCACCGTGCACGAGGTGAGCATGCCCCAGCTTGCATCCATGGTCGCCGCCTAGCCTGCCGCCGCAGTTCTCGCTCTCCTCTCATCCTTTTCCTTCATTAACTCGACCGGTGTGTTCGCCTAGTCCTAGAATGCCTCTTTGGCAACTTATTGGGAGCTGGCTTGGACCACAGTCGGAACTCCGCGCTTTGGAGGTCCCGGTTTCCCCGGATTCCGGCCGTCGGTGCGCTGTTGCGACGTCACCATCACGCGCGCCACACCGCGCCGTGCCTCCGTTAGATGCGCCGTAGAGTCTTCGAGCTCCGAGCTGCTCGAGTCAGTGGAGATGGGAAAAATGAAGCTCAACACTGCGCTAATTTGAAGTTCACCGGTCGTCGTCGGCTATCACCGTCCGCCGCCGCCTTGCTGCTCACCACCGGCCTAGGCACCCAAATCCTCCAAATTGAAGCGCTCGACTTGTTCGCTAGGTCCTTGCGAAGCCGTTGCGCTAGCCAGAGCAGCTCTGCGCGCGCTGCTGCGCCCCGCAGCCGTGGTCGCGTCGCCCACCGCCACCGCCACACGAGTGCCGACGAGCCCTTGCACCGCGCGCCCGCTTGAACTCCACCACCACGTTCGCCTCGCTCCAGTGATGCCGTAGCCACAGCTCTTGAGCAACAAGGCTGGCCGAAGACACCGCGCCACTTGCCGTCGGTGGCAGCGCCGCCATGCTTGCACGCGCGCGGGGAGAAGAAAGGGGATTTTCCCCACTGCGTGGACCATGTCCACGGATCCAGCTCGGATCCACGCTGGACCAACCAGACAAGAACGCGTGGCGCCACAGTCTCTGGTCCGCCATAGACCAAGTCCGCACGGCTGAGGACCGTAGATCAGGCCCGTTTGAGATCCATACCGCAATATGGCACGACTAGAGCCCGACACGTGTTTGGGCCGGCCCGGCCCAACCCGGCCTAAGACTAGCCCTACCCGAGCCCATCCAGGCCCAGTCCGGGCCCGTTCCATGTTGACCGTTGACCGTGGGACCCACCTGTCAGTGACTAAGCCGGCGGGACCCACCTGCCAGTGTTGACGTTAGCATGACGTCAGCGTATAGACAGCCCTGCGCCACAGTACCGAGACCCATGTGCCACGTGGACCGATCAAAGGCTGCCACGTGTCAAGCCTTGAATAATCCAGTTCTTTTTCTTTTTTAGAATATGATTTAATCTTCTAAAATTCATATCTCCCTCATACGAACTCCAAAAATTATGAACCAAGTGTCCAAATTTTCATAAAAATGAGCTCTACGTCATAGGCTTATGTATGATTGCATTTGGAGTATTGAATTTCATTTGGTTCTTTGTGGTACTCTATAAGAGTCGCTAACGCGGCTATTTATGTCTTGTTTCAGAGGAGGAGCAGTTTGAGGAGGACGACTACGAGTACGAGGAGGAGCTCGGTGATGGCTTCACAGGTGCCACACCCCACCCAACCTCGTAGATCCTATGACACATGGCCTAATATCTAGTTTGCTAGTGCTTTATTTATGAACATCACCTGATGATAGGTTGCATGGTAGAATTGCTTGATGAGCCTTTACCTTATCGCAACCTTACTCCTGCACACCCGCTGATAGGCTAGACGCATGCTTATTCACTTATGATGCTTTACTTCTACTACGCTTATATCTGTGTGATGTGATGCATGGTGGAGAGTATGGTTATATGGTTAAGGCATGTGGTGTCACTTTACTCGGGGAGAGTGCTGCGTGTGTATTGGGTGTGTGGTGAGGGTTGAGTCGATCGGACAGGATTCTACGATGAGCCTTGTGGGTGAGTCTTGCCGGGGGATGTGTTCTGGGCATTCCCGTATGAGGTGCTTGTGGTGGGCGCATTGTGAGGTATATGGTGATCCCGGGGGTGAGAGCCTTCCTGGAGCGAAGCCCCGGGTAGGAGGTGCTGTTTTAGCATAGACTGTTTTAGTCCCTATGAGAAGATAATCATGTCTGATCCCCTAGGACCTGATATCTCTTGATGACCGGAACCTTGGGACCTACGTGCTCATTGCTCGCCCCTGAATGGGCAGGGCACGGATGTC
Organism: Bothriochloa decipiens; assembly: GCA_023333625.1. NCBI lineage: Eukaryota > Viridiplantae > Streptophyta > Magnoliopsida > Poales > Poaceae > Bothriochloa > Bothriochloa decipiens. The sequence goes on along the minus strand of CM041640.1, from coordinate 45,998,308 downwards.
TGACTAGCTAGGACGGTGCCACTACTACTAGGTTGTTAGCAGATAGTGTCGGGAGGTATGAGCATTTGGGACCCACACCCTCCTTAGACAACATAGTGACCTCGGGGGCCCGGTACTATGTCTCATAGTCTTAGTGTGCCGGTGGTACTCCAAGATGTCCCAGTACTGAGTGGTAGGGTGGCATCGCACCGGTTAGGAAGCAGCCAGAATCAGCCTAGGCGGGGCACCGTCAAAGATGGTGATCTTGTGGTTACGGGAGTACATGCTCTGCAGAGTTTTTGAATCTATATATAGTCTGAAGCCTCGGTATGGCCTTTCCCTCGACTTACGCTTCTTGGGAGTAGTGAGATGAGTCCTTCTATTCTTCCCCCTGGTGTTACCCTTCTGGCTGTGAGCTGCTGAGACAGGCTCCGAGAGGGAGTTGGACCTGTCGACTGAGTGCGAGAGAGTGAGATATGTGTGATGGTGATGGAATGGGATGGATATGTGGATGAGATGGGTTAAAACTTGATGAATTATATTATATAATTTTGGTCACTACTTGCATAGGAAACCACAGCCATATATTAGGTGCTTTGATTATATCCTTTGCATCCCACTAGACACTACATAGCAAAAGCAAAGCATAGGGTGGGAGATGTGGCCAGTACAAACCGTACTAAAAATTATTTGGTAGGTGAGCCCGACTACGACTTTGACGACGAGGAGTAGGAGTCTCGTGCCTATGCTTAGGCTTCTTTTAGAGAGATGATGCTTTCGCCTACCGTTGCTGTTTCAGATGATGCCACTTTGATGTTTTCCTCCAGTGGGGCAATGGACTATTTATGTAATTCCCCCTAATCGTACTCTTTTTATTCGATGTATGGATCCTATATCAACTACCGCTGGATAATATGATGGTTTGAGCTTTGAACTATTATATTATTTGTCATTCTGTGTATTTTCCCTTCGTGGAAAATTGAGGATGTTTCAGTTGGTACCAGAGCCATGCTTGACCTTAGGACGAGATGAAGGGTTATGAGGGTGCTACAGTAGCCAGAAAACAAAACTTTTTGACCTCATAAACCAGGATCTACTGCTAGTTACAGGTTACGGAATTATCACTAGACACGCAGGTGCAGCGAAAGACGACTCGATGTAGTCATACGCATCACAGCAGGCAGTGCAGTTGCGTGGTCGTCCGTCACCTCAGTCCCCTCACGCGGTTCGTCCCAGTGCTCCAGATGCAGCACCTCCAAGGAATCCCACACGTGCAGGGAAGAAGTGATGCACCTCCGGACTACTAGGTCCGCGAGGAGCAGAAGGCGCGAGCGTGGGGAGGGCGACGGCGGCTGCCAAAGGCGTGTGTAACCCTAACCGCGCCCCTACCCCTTGCTTATATAGGTGTCCCCAATGAGCTCATGAGTTGGAGGCCATTAGTAATCCTAAGCCTTATCTAATTCGGGTCCAACCCGAATTAGGCTTCCAGCCCCTTAAGCGTGCGACCCTATGGATTCACGCATACATTGACATGGGCTGAGTACTCCTACTCACCCAATAGTTGACAGCGGCCTCTAGCAAGTTGTGAAAACTCTTATGTGCATGCAAAGATCATATCAGATGAACAACTACAACCACATACAAGTTATTCCCTTTGCCACTCGATATATGGTTCAACTCGTGGGTTAACACAACCCAAGCACGGCCATGCATTTATTGATCCAATCACTTAAGTGATCCAGTGATATCTCTCTCACGTAGAGAGGGGCAAATTCCATCTTGATTGTCTATGTCTCATAGCATGCTTTTCGACCACCCGAAGACCACCTTTATAACTACCCAGTTACAGAGCAGCGTTTGATAGTCCCTAAGTAGGCTGTTTCACATCTTGAGTACATACCACAATCTTAGGTCTAAGGACATAACGTACATGATGTGAATAGAGACTTTCTCATGTCGGGACAGTCCAGCCTACATGTCTCACATGTGCCCACATTATTAGTTTGACATCTCCATATCCATGACTTGTGAAACATAGCCATCAATTAATACATGTGCTGGTCTAATATTCAAGTGCGTTCTCACAAGAACGCCGACCAGGGACAACTTTAGAATAACCATTCAAGTAATTGAGTTCCACAAATAATTCAAATAATCGCCAATCAATACAAGTTGTATATAATGGATATTCAATGAATACTTTATTAATCATGGATACAATCGGAATATCATCATCTACATGATTAGCTCTGGGGCATATTCCCAACACGAGACCCCTAGGATTGGATGATAGAATTAGGAAAACCTTGATCTCTTTCGGTTATATACCGACCTTGCATAGCGCTTTTATGCATGGCTTACCTCTCTCTACAATAGATTTCTAATTCCACTTTCGTGTCAACCTACAAATAGACCCCAACTCGCCGCTTGGACCGCTGATGCTAGACCTCATTGAGTTCAGGATCAATGGGTTCGAGTATGGAGGCTATGCTCATGTGCTTCGCGAGGTTCTCACCGAGCTTGATGTTCCCGTGGCGAACGTCGAGTACCTTTGTCGCGGCAAGCCCGCACTTGGAGGAGGCGTTGAGGGCTACAAGGCAGTCCACATCAATGTGCCTACAAGCATGAACCTACCTAAAGTTAATGCCTTTTTGACTTCACCTTCGACAACAAAACTGACATTTGTGTTCAGACTGTTTCACGCCAGGTGCTTCACACTGTGCTACGCAAAGAGGCTGACTACTTGAAGCAGAGTCGCTTCCGTCTGCTACCTTGTTCCCTTGATGTTCAGCAGGGTACTTGGGAGGAGATCACCTACATCGAGCAGAATACTAGAGTTGACAGCAACCCTTGTTTTTGCACTTCCGCGATGTACCTGCAGTGCCAGGATAAGTACACGCTGAGCTGGAGCGAAAGGGACGCCGTGAATGCAACTACCTGATGGAGGTTGATGAGAGGATCTGCAAGTCAGAGAGCAAGGAGGCAGCTCTTAGACAACAGATTGCAGATCTAGAACGTGAGTTGGAGTGCAAGGAGCTCACTCGCCAAGACCAGGTCGCCAGTTTGATGAAAGAGATGGAGAAGTTGCAGATCCATGACAGCCATATCAATAGGAAGATCTAGGATCTTGAGACCACTCTAGCAGAGAAGAACAAGGACTACGCGAAGATGTTCCAGAAGTAGAGTGGTGATGCCCTCTACAGGGACAGACTTTGTGAGTAGTGTAGTGCACTCCATGAGAGGTTGGCGGAGGCACGCACCCTCGCCAACTACAACCAGGGACACCTAATCAACTATGTCCACACAGGAGCATACCTCATGGACAAGTTTGACCTCGCCATGGAGGCTTGGAAGAAGTTAGATCGCAAGAGGGTCAGAGAGTACGAGGCCTTGCGGGATGAGCTTCTCGTGCAAGCCCGCAAGAAGGACAGAGTTGAGACGTTCAAGCTGGGGCGATCTCGCCTCAACTTGACGGGTTGCCCCACCTCAAGACTTAGTGGCCAGTTTGTGCCCACTCCTCAGCTTTAGGAGGCTACTCGTTATGTCACTCATCTTTGCATGATCGACGAGCAGATCTGAGCTTCTGGCATTGGGATCCCTACCTCAGCTTATGACCTGGGTCAGCCTAGAGACTTTTTAGCAGAGTTGCAGGATCAGGAGTGATGATGGGCCCTGTGTGGCCATGTATCTTATCTCACAATGTTGTAGTAGCTTGTCCACCCTGTTAGAACTACCTGCGCGTAGTACATTTCCCGCGACTCTCCTAGCATAGCTGCTAGAGATATCGCCATGTACAGACATGATGTAATGGATGTTCGGATCTTATCGCATCTTTATGGATCTTCATGCTTCTTTGTATGAGTGTTGGATAGATTTAAATGTTTTTAAATCATTTAAGCTACCTTAATTTATTACATCAAGTATAATTATATATCAATGTATATCACATGCACACGTGCCCTAATCCATGAGATGTTAAGCAGGATGTCGAATCGCCGTTGCAACCGCCTGAACAACCGTTCCCCTTCTCCTATGCCCGCCATGGGCCGTGGACGCGGTCGTGGTCATGGTCGTGGACGCGTGGGTCAAGTGCCCATTGACTTTGAGGAGCAGCCCCGCGCTAGCACCCCACGCTGCCACCCCACAGCCTGCGGCTGGAGGACCACCACCCGCTGGAGGACCGCCACCTGTCGTTGAGCCGCCTGCTGGAGGCGCAGCTGGAGGACCACCCCCTGTTTTGGAGCCAGAGGGTGCTGCTGCTAGAGGAGCTCCGCCACCACCACCTCTGCCACTTTTGGCAGATGTGATGGCTCAGCAAACCGAGCTTTTTCGTGTCTTGACTGAGAACATGTTGAACCACCGCCACAGGGAGCCGCGCGATGACTACTACAAGAAGCTGGAGTTCTTCCTCAAACTAAGGCCCCCTACATTTGATGGCGCCAGCCCCGACCCCATCGCTGGTGATGACTGGCTGAGTGAGATTGAGAAGAAGCTGGACTTGACCACATGCACTGACGAGGAGTGTGTTGGTATGGCCACTCACCAGCTTGTTGACGCTGGACGAGCTTGGTAGGACAGCCTCTGTGAGACTCACCATGACCCTGCCAACATCTCCTAGGATGACTTCGTGGAAGAGTTCCGTGTGTTCTTTGTGCGTGAGGGTGCTCTGGAGAAGAAGGAGATGGAATTCCGCAACATCACCATGGGAACTGACAAGGTGCATGAGTACACCACCCGCTTCACCAACCTGCTGCGCTATGCACCTACCTCAGTGGTGAATTCTGAGAAGGAGAAGATGTACATCTACCGCAAGGGCTTGTCTAGCCGCATCAGGCTCTCCCTCTGAGGCATGAAGAGCCACAACCTATGTGACTTGATCGACAGGTGCATTGTAATACCTGGTTTTAAGAACAAAACCAGATACACACTATATGTGAGTCTCTGAAGACAAATCTCACAAATAGCTACAATTAAGGACAATATCAATAAACAATGCTTAATAAATAATGTACGTGTTAAAAGAGAAATATACGCTTAGGTAGCTATCAACGGAATGACACTCCGATCTTCAGGTATAGACTCCACTCCACTGGATCCAAACTGACTGGTTGACAACAAGTCTAACACTCCTCCTGAGGTGTGGAGGGAATAGCAAGAGTGAGTCCATGTCGAACTCCGCAAGTATTACAATAAGGTAGTATAGCTTATACCATTGGAAAGCTTATAAAATCCTCAACAACTCTCTTTCAAATCAGTTTACTCGATTCGGAAATTTAATTAGTCGAATACTGACAACAACACAAACTGCTCCAGATTTCTGACAGCATAAATACTCCATTTTGTGATTTTCATAACTCCCAAACTAAAATAGCTATAATGGTGATTATTGTTCTCATAGAAAGGTGCTGAAGTCTACTTTTCTCTAGAATTTTATCAAGATATTTGGTCATAAAAATCTAAAGTGTAAGCAGAAGAATACAGATTGCTCCGAAAAAACAGAATAGGGAGAACAGAAGAAAACTCAAACCCAACTATCTATTAATTATTAATTACTCCTTATACCTTAGGTCTATGAACTACATAAAATTGTGAAAGCCACAAGATCATTGCACTCATTACAAAAATTCAAATCATACATTATCATAATAATAATTTAACTAGCACACCAATTATTCACACAACACGACACTATACGTGCATTTGTAGCAATGGCGGACATCCTAAGTAGTGGATCATATATGATAAAAGGCCATCGTAAATTTGAACAAGTGAGATCAAAAAACTTTAGTAAACCAACAAAAATCATAAATCAAGGATATAAGAAATATTAGCACAAAGGAAGCTATCAAGGGGGAGATAACATGACAAGGATGAGAAATAGTCAATTCAATGAGCCAAGGAGGTGGAAAAATAGCTTTATAGCAAAATAAGTTTTGCAAATCGACCAGTGCTAATCAGGCTTGCGTCCTACAGTCAGCATTGAGCTGATACCAATTATAATATCCGGTTTTAAGAACAAAATCAGATACACTATATGTGAGTCTCTGAAGACAAATCTCATAAATAGCTACAATTAAGGGCAGTATCAATAAAATGCTTAATAAATAACGTACGTGTTAAAAGAGAAATATACCCTTAGGTAGCTATCAACGAAATGACACTCCGATCTTCAGGTGTAAACTCCACTCCACTGGATCCAAACTGACTGGTTGACAATAAGCCTAACACTCCTCCTGAGGTGTGGGGGGAATAACAAGAGTGAGTCCATGTCAAACTCTGTAAGTATAGCAATAAGGTAGTATAGCTATAATCTCATGATCACTGTAACATAAATAATATATGAAGCATAAAACGGTAAACTATGAACATGTTAGCAATCAAAAGTCATCATCTTAATGTAAAGATTCCAAGACCACTTGTGTCCTTGAGTAAGGCTAGTATACCGGTTTAATAAACTCTGCGCAGAGGTGTACACTTTTACTGTGAGCCGTGATTTACCCTTTCGTCTGAGGTGATCAGCCTCTTAGCCCACTACCAAGGAAGACGGGCAGGGTTCACTATGGAGCCTTTCAAAGGTTCGTCCAACATGTTAGGGCCGCTAAGGTTTCTACGCCTACGAATGTAGTATCTCCCTTCTAGATGGCACACAACCATAGCCTATACACATATAGAAAGGGGTCCAACTACGCCCAACCCGGACGCACCACTCTTGCACCAAGTGGTAACCACTAACAAGCTAAAAAAGGTCATCATACTGAACTAAAACCAGAGCCATATAGCCCTCACAGCTATACTGTAAATCCCGGAGGTTCTTTTACAGATAAATCATCAAGTTGCTAAAAAGTCATTTTTATCGTTTATTGCTTAAACATTAATTAAGTCATAAGATCATGGTAATAGAAATAAAACCCAAGAGCTATAGTTGCCTTAAACTCAGATCCTTCTTCAAGTCCAAATCCTCAAATAACTCCTTGATCTCTAACTTCTTCTGGATTTCCAACGCAAAACTCACCGACTGGACAGGATCATAGAACACCACAAAAACATTCGAATAAACATGCATAGGAAACATAATAGATTAGAACAATACACCAATCAATGAAAAGGTTTGAAAACTAATCTAGCATTGCTAGGCACGCAAACGCCAAAGGCTCTAATCATAGCTATGGTGCAAAGGAAACAACTACCAGAAGATTTGTTTTGAAAAAAAAAAACTATATACTTTACTAGTTGCAAAGCATAGTCAAGGATATATTATTATATATATAGAAAGGGAATATGAATATCTATGAGCTCTGAAGATATATATAGAATGAATTGATACAGAGCAGAAATTATTTTAGTTTGATCTAGAAGTGACCGATTAGAATTTTGAATAAAGGAATAGCCGATGCATGATAAATATAGACGAGGCATGTAGACGTTTATATATCTCACATGCACAAGTAGCATGCAGGAGCAGTAGAGAGGATGGAGAACATGAAGATGCTCACCCACGTACAACTACGAACGGCCAGCATTAAAGGTCCTGCATGGCTGGTCGTACGTGAAGAAGGCAGCCTAGGGTCTGGTCCAGGCGACGGACTTGACAACATGCAAATCGATGGCAGCCTGAGAAGGTCAAGGTCCACGATGTATATGAAACATTCAGTTTCTTGATTGAGGAATAAATAGAGAATGATGATTTATGATGCATGGATGACAAACACATGACATCATCATAATCTTTAACCAGTAAAATAATACACACTTTAATCAAGCATGCATATATATACACGCTCGTTAGTGGTGTGATGGACGAAGTAGCTACTGCTGGACGAACTGGGTGGCCACGAGTTGCATCTACTGAACAGGCCAGAAGCATCACGGTCCATATAATCTTGCATGGTGCAACGCTACGTTCTGGATTTTGAGAAGATGGTGCTTCACATAGGACTGAGAACGTGCACTTCAGCAGCAGGTCGACGACATCAGCAGCTGCGGAGGCCGGGTGCAGATCCGAACTCGACGAGGCCCAAAACTGCGGTGCTAGGGCACGGTGGCTACTGGATAGCTTTAGGTCTCCTAGATATGAAGAGCAGGAAAAGGTTCTCCACGACGGTGGGTCAGCCAACGGCAACTGCGGCGGCGGGCATGTTCTCGGCGAGATCCGAACGGTGGTGCTATGACTTGAGCTAGGGCGGCTGGCTTGCTTTAGGGTTGGAGAAAGGGCAACATGATAACCGGGATCGAGATTTATAGGGGCCTCTCGATCGATCGGCTGCTTCCAAAGAGAGAGAGAGAGAGAGATAGAGTTCAGGAAGTCCACGACATGCAACAAAGAGATAGGTTCGGTGTCGAGTCCTGGCTCGTGGCCGACTCGAAGAAGAAGAGCGGCGGGCAAGCAGGCTGGCTGCTTTGGGCCAAAGTGAAGAAGAGAGAGCAGGCCGTGTAGGCCAAATGCCAGGAAAAGAGATAGGGAGAGTTTTGGCCTGTTCTTTTTATTTTCAGAATATTTCAATGGCATTTTCAAATAGGTTTTTAAATAGATTTTGAAGTCATTTTGATCTTTTGGTAAAAACCACACATCACAAAAATAAATAAGCAGCAGCATGTATGCACAAACATATTACTAACTCTTAAGATAATTTTTAATTTAACAAAAACTTTTATTTTTCTAGGTTTTTATGAGCACAAAAATACATAAATAAATTATTTTTACTATATTTTCAAAAATACAAATTTTGGGGTGTTACAATTCTACCCGCTTAAGATGAATCTCATTCCGAGATTCGGTAGATGGTGATCGAAGATATAGAGACACTCTGCCATTGGACCCTCTTCACTTTCTTGAGTAGTGATCCTTTACCCTCCATATTGTTTTTCCATGTCGTCACAACTTTTCCTTTAAATAAATTGCTCCACTATATTTAAGATGTTGATAAGTACTTCGAACAGCTCTCATGTGACTCCAACCAACTCTCGGGTAACTTCCAACTATTAGGCCACTCCTCTTGTCAAGGCTAGCTTACTCTTCACAATAACACTCTTCATATGCTTCTCATAAAGGGCACCTTGAGATTAATTGGGTGATATACTCGTCCTATATTAGGCTCCATTACCAAATTCCAAGTGTTAGTAACTAAGCTGCCCAAACCAAAAACTCAATTCATTAATCCTTGGTGTCATCCAAATCTTGTTAGCATTCACTCTCTTTTGTTAAGGGCATCAACAATGAAATTTGCTTCTTCTAGTATCACCACTTTTCCATGTCATAGCTAGTTTCAGTCCAACCATAATGTCACTAATTTAACCTCAACTTGGTAATGATGTCCTTTAAATTTCCAACCTTCCACGCTGATGTCACTTTTATGTCAGGAATGTAATGCCTCCAATAATGTATCTCCGATAGAAACTTACCATTCCAAGGAATGTAACCGACGTGAGGAGTTTCTTGGGATTGGTCGATTTTTATCGCTGATTCATTAAGAACTTCTCCAAGATAGCTCACCCCATGACCAACCTCCTGAAGAAGACCAACGAGTTTGAATGGACACCTAAATGCGAACAGAGTTTCCAGACCCTGAAGGAGAAGCTCATCACGACACCTGTTCTTGCCTTGCCCGATATCCACCAAGATTTTGTGGTTTATTGCGATGCTTCTCACCACGGGCTTGGTTGTGTCCTAATGCAAAATAGGAAAGTCATTGCCTATGCTTCCCATCAGTTAAAGGAGCATGAACAACGTTACCCCACACATGATCTCGAGCTTGCAGTAGTGATCCATGCTTTGAAGATTTGGAGGCACTACCTGATTGGCAACAAGTGTGAAATCTACACCGACCACATGAGCTTGATGTACTTCTTCACTCAGGATGATCTGAACATGAGGCAACGTCGTTGGCTTGAGTTCATAAAGGACTACGACGTGGATATCTTGTACCACCCTAGGAAGGCTAACGTAGTCGCTGACGCTCTTAGCGCAAGAGTCATTGCCATGCCTTGTTCACTAGCAGCCTGCCGAAAGAGTTGCAAGAGGGCATTGATGAGTTACAGATGGAGGTGATACCTCATGGTCTGTTGAATGAGCTTCGTGTGCATTACGACCTCGAGGATAGGATCCGTGAAGCCCAACGTCACTGCCATGAAATCTGGGAGATACACGAGCTCCTGACGCAAGGCAAGTACCTAGAATTGAGTGAAGATGAGCAAGGTACCTATTGGTACAAGGACAGAATCTGTGTGCCGTCTGACCCAGCTATACGCAATGAGATCCTGTCAGAGGGGCATGACTCCAAGTATTGCATCCATCCAGGAAGTACCAAGATGTATGCTGATTTGAAGAGGAAGTTCTAGTGGAAGAACATGAAGTCAGATATCGCAGGACATGTTGCAAGATGTGACGTCTGCAGACGCATCAAAGCCGAGCACAAGAAACCTGCGGGATTGCTCAAGCCACTTGAGATACCTGAATGGAAGTGGGATAGCATCTCCATAGACTTCATCGTAGGATTGTCTCAAACCTCGAAGGGCCATGATGCTAATTAGGTGATAGTCGACCATTTGACCAAAGTAGCTCACTTTCTACCCATCAAGAATGACGCTCAAGTTGGACAGTTAGCGGATCTATATGTCAAGGAGATCGTCAAGCTGCATGGAGCCCCGAAGAGCATAATATCTGACTGTGGACCGCAATATACGTCTAAGTTCTGGAAGGCCTTGAACAAGTCAATAGGAAGCTAGCTAGATTATAGCACCGCTTACCACCCCCAGATGATGGTTAAACAGAAAGAGTGAATCAGATCCTTGAAGACATGCTTCGAGCTTGCATCCTGAAATACGGGTCTGATTGGGAGAAGAGTTTGCACTTTGCCGAGTTCTCCTACAACAACAGTTTCCAAGCAAGTCTCAAGATGTCACCGTTTGAGGCTCTATATGGAAGACCATGCAGAAAACCCCTGATGTGGTCAGAAGCAGGAGAAAGATCATTCTTTGGCCCTGCCTCCATCAAAGAGGCCGAAGAAGGAGTCGCCCAAGTGCGAGAGAATCTGAAGATTGCCCAGAGTCGACAGAAGAGCTATGCTGACAAGAGGCATAGGGACCTTGAGTTTGAAGTCAGGGACTTTGTTTATCTCAAGGTCTCCCCGCTTCGAGGGACCGTCAGATTCAATGTGAAGGGAAAGCTAGCACCAAGGTATGTGGGACCGTACAGAATCTGTGAAAGAATTGGCAAGCTTGTCTATAGGATTGAGTTACCTGCGCAACTAGCAGGAGTGCACCCAGTGTTCCACGTGTCGCAACTGTGCAAGTGTTTGCAGCTGCCAGAGCATCTGATACCCACAGAGGCACTTGATATTCAGGACACCTTGGCGTACAGAGAGCACCCCATCCGCATTATGGAAAGAACCACCAAAGAAACCATAAACACCAACACGCCAATATTGAAGATTCAGTGGAGCAATCACACAGAACGAGAAGCAACTTGGGAGGAGTCAGAAATGAGGAAGCTCTACCCCTACCTATTTCAAGAGTAAGTTACACCTTTAATCTCGGGGACGAGATTCTCTTAAGTGGGTAGGAATGTAACAACCCTAAAAATCCAAACACCAAAAATCATAACCAACAAAATTTTTCTAAAATAACTCTTGGTTGGTGAGTGTCATGTAGAAAACCTACTAGTTGTTGCACAAGTAGCCCCTATTTGTAGTTGAGCATTTGCATTTAATGCCCAAAGTTTAATTTGCTTCTTGTTGATTTTATGTAATGGATAATAAAATCAACAACATCTCATAACGTATTATCATATGTATATATGTATGTATGCTAACCTTAGAAACGGATCCAATATTACCATGAGACCCTAGTGGACCAACCATGGTATGTGCACCATGGTCACTAACATATTGCATTCGGATCACAACTTGTTTAGCTTTAGTTGCTGGTTTGGAAATAGAAAAGGAAATGGAAAAAGGAAAGAAATGGAAAAGCCAAAGCAGCCCAACCGGCCGGACCGGCCTAGTAGGCCACCGCGGCCCAACCGCTACTGCCCCGCGCCTGGCCCTTCGCCCGCGCCAAAGCTGAGCTGGCCCAGCACGGCGGTGCCCCACCACTCACCCACGCGCGCGCCGCACAGCCGTGGCCCAATCGGCCTGCTCGGCCCAGCAAGTCGCCCCACTTACACGCACGCCCGGCCAGCGCCGCTGCCCACGCGTCACGGCCCAAGAAGCCAAGCGGCCTAGCATGGCACTGCCGCCCGCACGCGCAGCCTCGTGGCCCAGCATGGCACTGCCGCCGCGCGCGCCTGCACCCGCACCTGCTGGCCGCTGGCCCCCGCTTGTCAGCTCCCATCTTTTGCCATTTTGGTGCACCTGAACGTCCCGTCCGCCGGCCTGGAAAAGGCAATAGCCATGACCGCCGTTCGTTCCACGCCCATGACCGCCCCGGATGTCGTTCATCTCCGCCTGGCCGCGCCGCGCTTCACCAAAACCCTAACCCTAGCACGCGGCCGTGCCCAGCCGCTGGATCAGCATAAGCCATCCACGCCGTCCGCCATGGCTGCCGTGGCTATAAATAGTAGAGCTTGGCGCCTTTAGGGTTTCCGTGCCTACGCAGTCACCTTGACTGTGCCCGCGCCACTTGCTGCTGCTGAGGAGGGGAGGAGAAGTGAGGAGAAGAGGAGGCGGGGAGGAGCTGTCCGCTGGGAGCAGAGCGCTGCCGGAGCCAGAGCTACGCACGCCATTGCCGTCCGTGCTGTCGGAGGAGGACCCGAAGTCGCTGCCCGACTCCACCAAGCGAACCGCGAGCCCATCGTCTTCTTCCCTGAGCCATACCGCAAGCACCAACACCGGAGCACCACGCACGAGGTGAGCACGCCCCAGCTCGCGTCCATGGCCGCCACCTAGGCCGCCATCGCCGTTCCCGCTCTCCTCTCGTCCTTTTCCTTCATTAACTCGACTGGTGTGTTCGCCTAGTCCTAGAACACCTCTTTGGAAACTTATTGGGAGCTGGCATGGACCACAACTCCATGCTTTGGAGGTCCCGGTCTCCCCGAACTCTAGCCGCCGGTGCGCCGCTGCGACCTCACCATCGTGCGCGCCCCACCATGCCTCCATTAGATGCGACATAGAGTCTTCGAGCTCTGAGCTGCTCGAGTCGGTAGGAGATGGGAAAATGAAGCTCTACACCACGCCAATTTGAAGTTCGTCGGCCGCCGTCGGCTATTACCGTCCACCGCCGCCTCGCTGCTCACCACCGGCCTAGGCACCCAAATCCTCCAAATTGAAGTGCTCGACTTGTTCGCTAGGTCCTTGCGAAGCCATTGCGCTAGCCAGAGCAGCTCCGCGCGCGCTGCTGCGTCCAGCAGCCGTGGTCGCGCCGCCCACCGCCGCCGCCACACGCGTGCCGGTGAACCCTTGCACCGCGCGCCCACTTGAACTCCACCACCGTGTTCTCCTCGCTCAAGCGATGCCGTAGCCGCAGCTGTTGAGCTACAAGGCCTGCCGGAGCCACCGCGTCACTTGCTGTCGGCGACGGCGCTGCCATGCTTGCACGCGCGCGGGGGGAAGAAAGGGGATTTTCCCCACTGCGTGGACCACGTCCACGGATCCACCTCGGATCCACGCTGGACCAACCAGAGAAGACCGCGTGGCGCCACAGTCTCTGGTCCGCCATGGACCAAGTCCGCACGGCTGACAACCGTAGACTAGGCCCGTTTGAGATCCATACTGCAACGTGGCACGACTAGAGCCCGACACGTGTCTGGGCCGGGCCGGCCCAACCTGGCCCAAGACCGGCCCTACCCGAGCCCATCCAGGCACAGTCCGGGCCCGGTTCGCGTTGACCGTTGACCGTTGACCGATCAACATTGACCGTTGACCGTGGGACCCACCTGTCAGTGACTAAGCCGACCGGACCCACCTGCCAGCGCTGACGTCAGCGTACAGACAGCACTGCGTCATAGTACCGGACCCACTTGCCACGTGGACCGATTAGAGGCTGCCACGTGTCAAGCCTTGAATAATCCAGTTCTTTTTCTTTTTTAGAATATGATTTAATCTTCTAAAATTCATATCTCCCTCATACGAACTCCGAAATTTCATTTGGTTCTTTGTGATACTCTATAGGAGTCGCTAATGCGTCTATTTACATCTCATTTCAGAGGAGGAGCAGTTTGAGGAGGACGACTACGATTATGAGGAGGAGCTCAGTGATGACTTCACAGGTGCCACACCCCACCCAACCTCGTAGATCCTATTACGCATGGACTAATATCTAGTTTGCTAGTGCTTTATTTATAAACATCACCTGATGATAGGTTGCATGGTAGAATTGCTTGATGAGCCTTTACCTTGTCGCAACCTTACTTCTGCACACCCGCTGATAGGCTAGACGCATGCTTATTTACTTATGATGCTTTACTTCTACTACGCTTATATCTGTGTGATGTGATGCGTGGTGGAGAGTATGGTTATATGGTTAAGGCATGTGGTGCCACTTTACTCGGGGAGAGTGCTGCGTGTGTCTTGGGTGTGTGGTGAGGGTTGAGTCGATCGAACAGAATTCTACGACGAGCCTCGTGGGCGAGTCTTGCCGGGGGATGTGTTCTGGGCATTCCCGTATGAGGTGCTTGTGGCGGGCATATTGTGAGGTATATGGTGATCCCGGGGGTGAGAGCCTTGGTGGAGCGAAGCCCCGGGTAGGAGGTGCTGTTTTAGCACGGACTGTTTTAGTCCCTATGAGAAGATAATCCTGTCTGATCCCCCTAGGACCTGATATCTCTTGAGGACCGGAGCCTTGGGACCTACGTGCTCACCGCTCGCCTCTGAATGGACGGGGGACGGATGTCTGACTAGCTAGGACGGTGCCACTACTACTAGGTTGTTAGCAGATAGTGTCAGGAGGTACGGGCATTTGGGACCCACACCCTTCTTAGATAACATAGTGACCTCGGGGGCCGGTACTATGTCTCACAGTCTCAGTGTGCTGGTGGTACTCCGAGATGTCCCAATACTGAGTGGTAGGGTGGCATCGCACTGGTTAGGAAGCAGCCGAAATCAGCCTAGGCGGGGCACCGCCGAAGATGGTGATCTTGTGGTTACGGGAGTACACGCTCTGCAGAGTTTTTAAATCTATATATAGTCCGCAGCCTCGGTATGGCCTTTCCCTCGACCTACGCTTCTCGGGAGTAGTGAGATGAGTTATTCTATTCTTCCCCCTGGTGTTACCCTTCTGGCTGTGAGCCGCTGAGACAGGCTCCGAAAGAGAGTTGGACCTGTCGACTGAGTGCGAGAGGGTGAGATGTGTGTGATGGTGATGGAATGGGATGGATATGCGGAAGAGATGCGTTAAAACTTGATGAATTCTATTATATAATTTTGGTCACTACTTGCATAGGAAACCACAACCATATATTAGGTCGCTTTGATTATATCCTTTGCGTCCCACCAGATACTACATAGCAAAAGCAAAGTATAGAGTAGGAGATGTGGCCAGTACAAACCATACTGAAAATTATTTGACCGGTGAGCCCGACTACGACTTTGACGACGAGGAGTAGGAGTCTCGTGCCTACGCTCAGGCTTCTTTTGGAGAGAGGATGCTTCCGCCTACCGTTGCTGTTTTAGATGATGCCACTCTAATGTTTTTCACCAGTGTTGCGATAGACTATTTATGTAATTCCCCCTAATTGTACTCTTTTTATTCGATGTATGAATCCTGTATCAACTGCTGCTGGATAATATGAAGGTTTGAGCTTTGAACTATTATATTATTCGTCATTCTGTGTATTTTTCCTTCGTGAAAAATTAAGGATGTTTTAGTTAGCTAGAACACAAAATAAAGGAATAAAAAGAAAATACTCAACCATATAATCAAATTAATGTTACATTATCAGCCTTGTCCCGCAAATTTCATGGGCCGATGGGCCAGTAAGACACTAAGGGCTTAGCTATCTAATAATGATAGAAGTACATAATATATTTATAAAAGATAACTTGTTGCTTCCGGCGGCTTGAGGTTGTCTAGTGTCCGACATATTGTGGACCTGGGTACCAATGAGTCCTGCACTTGAACGCTGGCCTCCATGACGGTGTGGTCTCACCATGAGCACTGGTGCTGACTCCAGCCTGCCGCTGAATTGCAAGGAAATAAGCTAGCATATGTTATCTCGTCCAATTTCAGTCAAGACTTGCATATCAAACAACAATGCAGTAGGTTTAGATAAAGGTGTTCCCCACGTGAGCATCGCAGCTTTAGAAGAGCAAGCATACCTAAACTCCTGATCAATCTGAGAAGCCCATGTATCTTTTTTGAAGTTTTTGGGCAGTTTTGGTGTACCTACTGCATGCAAGACGGCCAGAATGACATTTAGAATTCCAAATACACAAGATTTACATATATGTGTTCAGTGTGAATTTGCTAGCAACTGGGTTAGAAAGAAATTTCAATGATCTCTACACCTAGCATTTGCTCAGTCGATTTACCAAAAATCGAAAATAGTATTCCACAACACTGATAATTTTCAGACAGTATAAAGTAATCTCATGCCTGAACCAATTTTTTTGAAAACTTAATTTGGCCGAAGCACAAAAACGTAGCAAAAGTTGCATTAAGGTACTCCTTCTCACTGATCCATCTTGAATAGTTATCTCATATCCAAGAGGTTCTTTCAATAATAAGTTGCCCCTGCAGTTAACAGAAAGAAGCAAACATCTAGCTTGAAGGAATATTCAGTTATATCTCATCTGAGGTAACCCAAATCCAAGGCAAATATTCAGTACAAGAAAGCATTGTTGAACATTTAAAAAGTGAAGTTTAAATGTATTTATTTGTTTGAATGTTATGCTGAACCTGATGGAAAGGTATTAACTGACATGAAGGAAGACTCCAAATTGAGCAGGAGGGATGCTAAATTAAGTGAGTGACCTGATGAAATGTGTGCTGGTCAGATCACCCTGAACCCAAGATTTAATTATGTCCTGCTTGTGCCGGTTCAATAAGGTTCTCTCTTCTTTGTACTGTGATGTATGCCATGAAATTCCAAAAATTGATGGAAATTGCAGTTTCACTGGATAACTTATACTGTAAATTTCTGCTAATTGTTGCATGACGGCAAACATGCTATACACTCTCAATGGTCTGCATCTGTGTTTTTGACATCTTGCACTGAGATTGTGCATGGCTATACCTGGCAAAATTATTTTGTTAACACTTATTTTGGCTCAAAGTTTGTGCTGACCATGCGATTCAGGTTTCATACAGCAAGGGTAGCATAACCTGTGTGGAAACAGTAAAGAATTGCAGTACCTGTCAAGTAAATCTGTTCATGTGTTGGTTTAAATATGTTTTTGGTAATACATTGTTCTTCAAATTTGAACGCACTCATACCTATAACCAAAAAAATTTGAGTTGCATCCACACAGACTGAACCTCAGATTAGATTTCAGTCAATTTTGCTTTAGCACGGAAGACGCAATCAACAATTATTTTTGTGGCCACAATCTTGATGAGGTAGTAATGACGAGAGCACTTACATATCTGTGCCTTCAGGCCTTTGCTCTGACGACGGCCAGCTGATGACGGAGGCCGCGGGCAGGCGATGTTTAGGTGGAAGGCATCATTGAGTTGAGCCGCTGCCCTCGCCGTTGGGGTCCGCGTTCCCGATCCCGCGTTTGTGGCACTCAGCACTCGTCCTTTGTGCCCCTCCGCCACACGGGCTCGGCGTGGCCTCCCGCTGCCGCCGTCGCCCTTGCCGTGGCGTCCCGCAACCTTGTTGCCGTTGGACCCTGGAGGAGCGATACTGTCCGCCAACGACGCGCAAGGCGGACAAAGCCTGAGGTTGAGCAGGCGGCAGCCGGCCACGGTCCTGCGGAGGAACGGAGCCCCGGAGCCGCGACGCCGTGCGATGGCTGGATCAGGGGCGCAAGGCGGGGGCAGCGCGACGACGATGCTGGGTTCCGGCGGAGGTGGTTGGATCGGAAGCCGTCGGGCGATGGGGCAAGAGGAGCAGGCCGACGTCGTGGAGGAACCGGGGCCACGGTTGAGCGCGTCATCTGCTGCGGAGAGCGGGGCGGAAGCAGGAGCCGGCCGCCGTGCGCGGGCGGGCGGCTGTTCTGCCCGACGGTTGCGGCGCCCTTGGCTTCGATCTGAAGGAGGTGCGGTTTTGCGGGCAGGGAGAGGGAGCGGGCGTCGTGAAGGAACCAGCGGGCCGGCGGTAACGGCGCGTCATCGGCCGCGGAGAGCCGGGAGCCCTGCTAGCGAACGCGCACGGGGGATGGGAGGAAGGCCGCCGGGGCGAGCTGGAGGAGTGGGCGTCGTGGGCGGGAGCGGTGGTTCCACGGGGTATCGGTGATGGAGGGTCGGGCAGGTTACTCGCGTCACGGTGAGGGGTGATTAGCCGGGCAGGCCGATTAGCGGGGTGATGACGATGACATTTGCATCTTTTTAGGAGTAGTAAGATACATGTCGGGCAGCGCTTCTGCTAGTCATTTCACAAAATAAAAAAAAAAAGAACCACAACAACATGCAACCATAAATGCCAGCAGTCATAGCCTGAGTGAGCAAATTCTCCAATCACAGGTAGTTTCAGAAGATCGAGCTATATCATTCAGCATTGGAACAACCTAGGCATCTGCTGCAAAGTGGATCAGAAAGTGGACATGACCCCTCCATCCTTGCAAAAGCCATTGACCATCCTGGTAGATCAGAAAGTCCTTGTGGTAATGCTTCACGACAAGCACCTCATCGGCCTCTATGTTCAGGTCCTCGATGCAAGCATCCTCACAGTTTGTCTTGATAATGTGAAACTTGAACGAAGGAAGACCAAACTCATGGGCACATGTGCCAAGCCGGCACCCTATTTCCTCGATCTTCTCGGTTGGGTAGGACTTAGGCTTGGGCAGGCCTATGGCAGTGATCTTCACCTCTGGCAGGGCACCTTCTCTATTCGCCAACAAGCGGAGCAAGCTTACCCATTGGTATCCAAACTGCATACCATAATCAACAATGTGTACCCTACACTTACCCACCATGGCCTGCATGATGGTCATCTCAGAGAAACAAGCGCCACCCTGTTGAAGCAGCAGGCTTCAAAGTAAAGGTTGGAGGCCTTGATGAATTCCACAACAGTAGGCCGCTCTGCCATTAGCAACATCCAACGCAGACTACCTGCGCCCACTAGCCGTGCCTCCAGCCCCTTGGTGAAACATAGGGCCAGCCGTTGTGTGGCGTCCCCTGTTTCTGATGCATGATGCATGATGCATGATCTGCTTCAGCAGGTCTCGTGCCCTCGAGTGATTGTTCACTTCCACCTCCTGACCACAAGAGATCATCAATCTGCGTATGTCCACCACATTGTTGTTCCTCGTCTCCTTACAACCACTATTCCTGGTTTTCTTTTCCACTTCATTATTGTCCATGGTGACATGGAGGTTTTCCATGTCCCTGATGCATTCCTTGTAGCCATGCAACATCATTTCATCAAGCATCTCATTAGCTGGGTTCTCTTCTGGCTCCTAGGTCACCATCATAGCTTTGCATGTTCTTATCTCCATTTGTAGATGCTCATCCCTGCTATGCCTCTTCTTAACCCCACTGTGACTGCTGCTTTCCCACACCATCTGATTCACCAGCTCTTCCCTTCTGAAGGTGTCTTTGGCCGAGAGCCCGTTGGCCTCTTCCATGTCCTTCCAGAACGCCCCCGCAACATCTGTGCCCTTCGATAAAATTGAATTGAGCTCGCTTTCTTCAACATTGCCTTCATGCAAGAAATCATTGGATCCCTCCCGGCTGCCAGTGTTTGTGCCAGAGGAAGGGGAAGATAGGATCTGAGCAAAGGGCTGCTGCACCTGGAGTAGCGAAGGGTGATCATTGAGCTGCTCGTCAGTATCATCATCCATGAGCACATGTGAGACATAAGAGAGCATCATCTCATTAGGGACATGGTGCTGGCCCTTGCTGCTACCATTGGGCTTCTGGGGAAGGTCATCGGGGAAGAGAGGTGGGGATGGTGGTGACTGCTCCATGAGACCCTTGCCAAAGAATTCCTCGGGTGTGGTGGCCATGGTGATCAAATGGTAGTGCAGTCAGTGGTTAAGTAGCCAAGATGAACAGAGTAAATGATCCCTACAATCGGAATGCAAAAGGTGATAGCTACCTGTAATCCAATGTTGCATGATAGTGAGGTATTATGGCTAGCGATTTCCATTGTTGCTTGGCTAATGGTTCCAAAAGCTAGCTATCAGTTTTGGAGGGACCATCGAAACAACCCCCGTTTGTTTTCCCTATTGAAAACGACAAAGAAAGAAGATGCTGTTGTGCAATGCGAAGCATATTTAAGTAAGATTTACATGCTAATGTAAAGTAACAGTGACCAACAAAACAATAAAGTAGCTGAGTTTTGACACAAGCAATAAGCAGGTTCATTAGGTGTTTCTTTTTTGTGCAAATGTGAAAGAAGGTACGTAAGGGATGGCAAGTTGAGGCGCCAGCAACACAAAGGAAGGCTCTCGCGCCTCGGCATTTCCGCAAACACGTTGTGCCCGCTCCCCTGTACACACTAGTACAAGGAATGCTGGCACCTGTTCAGGGGCTCTGGGCACAGCACCGCGCCAGAAGAACACACTCTCAGCGAATTCCGCTCCAGGCGCTCGATTTCCACCTGGAACACGCTGTGGCCATGGTGTCTTCATAACTCCAATGCTGCATGGATAGTGTGGATATTATGGCATGTGGTTTTTCCAATGTTGCCTGGCTAATGGTTCCGAAAGCTGCTATCAGTTTTGGAGAGACCATCGAAACAACCCCCGTTTGTTTTTCCTATTGAAAATGACAAAGCAAGAAGATGCTGTTGTGCAACCCGAAGCATATTTAAACATGGTTTACAGGCTAACGTAAAGTGATTTTGATCAGCAAAACAACAAAGGAGGTTAGTTTGGAAGCAAGCTATAAACAGCGTCGATAGGCGTTTATATTTATATGTTATTTTGGAAATGTGAAAGAAGGTACTTACGTGACAGCAGGCTGGGGCGCTGGCAGCACAAAGGAAGACTGTCGCTGGCCTCGGCATTTCCGCAAACACCTTGCGCTCGCTTCCTTGTACACACTAGTACAGAGTACGCCTGCACCTGCTCTGGGGCTCCGGACACAGGCAGCGCGCCAGAAAGAACGCACCCCTGACAAGATCCGCTCCAGGTGCATGCTTTCCAGCAGCACCACGCCGACGCCGCGGCTGCGGTGTCTCTCCATGACCACTGTTGGCGCTCTCCCCTTCCGGCGATGTGCTACGTACCCTCCAGGCTCGCACACGTCGGTTCTGATACGCGCCACGAGAAAGCGTAGCTAGGTGTAGCGCGCGTGCGCGATGGCGCTTGCAGGAGCCAGCGACGAGCCCCAGAGGAAGGAGCGGGCCGACGGGCAGGCGGCGGAGGAGGCTCCCGGCTTCCCGGCGTCCAGCGAGCGACAGCCAGAAGAGGAAGAACTCTCTCCTGGGATGCGACAATCTGGGCCGCATATGCTTGATCGGACGGTGGATAGGCACCAAGTGGGGTAACAGTGTTTGAGCGAGAGAAACGTCAGACTCACTGGGGTGCAGGCGAGGCTTGCTGATGTTTGTTCTTGAAATTGCTTGCGCATGAATTATAAATATTTCTCACTCTATGCTTTGTTACTTGAAGATATATATGTTTTTTGTTTGCACTCATAGATAGATGCTGTTGTAACATTAGCACGCGTAAGAGGGACATATCCAACACATCTATATATTAGATTAGACGAAGTTAGCTAGAACACAAAATAAAAGGATAACGTAGAATCAAATTAATGTTACATTATCAGCCTCGTCTCATAAATTTTATGGGTTTATGGGCCAGTAAGACACTAAGGGCCCAGATATCTAATATTTTAGTATAACGATTAAAGTATATAATACTATTGATTAAAGATAACTTGTAGCATATATTTAATACTTAAAAAAATAACAATACATCAAAGAAGATAAAAAACGGTAAAATAACTATAATGGTTACCTCAAAATAAAACTACAGTGCTTCGGTGCTTTTTAAGAAACTGTCTTTGAGCATTTTTAATACAAAATTTTTAAGAACACTTTTAAAATCAATTGTATTTAAAATATTCTTCTCAATGCCGCACATAGCCAAATCATTTAATCTTTCTTGTAGCATAGTCAACCTCAAACAATTTTTCAATAGCTTTAATTTCGAGAAATTTCTTTCAGCTGATGCTACTGTCACTGGAATAGTTAACATAATTCGATATGCAATAGAGGCATTTCGATAGCAATCTATAACTTTAACAAAGTAAAGAATCTCAGTGTGGTTGCACTTTTGGTTAAAATATCATAACGAGAAGAACATAAGTCTTTCGGTCAATGAGGATCCCTACAATCAGAGTGCAAAAGACGATGGCTGACTGTAACACAAATGCTACATGGACGGGGACATCATGGCTCACGATATTTCCAATGCTGCTCGGATAATGGTTGCAAAACCTAGCTATACACAGGGCGCATCAAAATAATATTTTGGACAGATCATCATAACAAGCCCCATTTCATCTACCCAATGAAAATGAAAAGGCAAGAAGATACAGTCGTGTGATGCAAAACATATTTAAATAAGCCTTCACAGGCTAACGTAAAGTAATAGTGAACAGGAAAACAGTAAAATAGAGGAGCAAAGTCCTGTACGCCAGCAAGAAACTGCTATGTGCCTATATTGAGGTCTGCACGAAACAGACAACATGAAAGCGAACTCTGACCAGCATGTTTAACAAATGGTGTTGTACCGTCTGTTTTAACAGAGCTAACACAATAGATTGATTTCCGTCAATTGGGGAACTAATGGTACTAAAGGCAATTTCTATTTGAACTAGAGAATTGTAGGCTCCATAAAAAGGCCCATAAAAAGCCTTTGGAATCAACGGTGCTAGACCTTTCCATAGCGTCATGTCTATTGTAAGTTCACAATGCAAAAATACAAGAATTTCCTTTTCTCTATTAATACATGTCGGGCAGCACTTCTGCTAGCCATTTCACAAAATAAAAAAGAACCACAACAACATGCAACCATAAATGCCAGCAGTCATAGCCTGAGTGAGCAAATTCTCCAATCACACGTAGTTTCAGACGACCAAGCTCTATCATTCAGCATTGGAACAAACTAGGCATCTGCTGCAACCCATGTCGAGTGGGCAAAGCGGACACGACCCCTCCATCCTTGCAAAAGCCATTGACCATCCTGGTAGATCAGAAAGTCCTTGTGGTAATGCTTCATGACTATATCTTCACTACCTCTATAATGCTTGTCTTCAGTGGCAGCTGCCTCAGGCCAAACCGTTGGTTTCTCGTCTGCCATTGCCTATACCTCTCAGGACGTTCCACTAGGTCCGCACCTTCACAGCTGAGGGCATTGAGTGCAGAGCGTCCAAGCGCAACCTGTTCTAGCACCATTCAAGATTTACTATCCCTTTGGATGGTTGCATCGAATATATCAAATAGTGCCATGTAGTAGAACAGCATCTCTCGGAACCGTGACAGAAAGGATGAACCATACCAACAATTATAGACGCTCTGGATGAACACATGCGGTCTCATCTTGCTGATGTTATTGAGGACAATATCTCTGGGGCTTAGGTGATCAATGGATATGCTCTCGTCCATCAAGGTGCTGAAACTGAAGAGGTCATTCACGACAAGCACCTTATCGGCCTCTATGTTCAGGTCCCCGATGCAAGCATCCTCCCAGTTTGTCTTGATAGTGTGAAACTTGAACGAAGGCAGACCAAACTCATGGGCACATGTGCCAAGCCGGCACCCTATTTCCTCGATCTTCTCGGTTGGGTAGGACTTAGGCTTGGGCAGGCCTATGGCAGTGATCTTCACCTCTGGCAGGGCACCTTCTCTATTCGCCAACAAGCGGAGCAAGCTTACCCATTGGTATCCAAACTGCATACCATAATCAACAATGTGTACCCTACACTTACCCACCATGGCCTGCATGATGGTCATCTCAGAGAAACCAAGCGCCACCCTGTTGAAGCAGCAGGCTTCAAAGTAAAGGTTGGAGGCCTTGATGAACTCCACTACAGAAGGTCGCTCTGCCATTAGCAACATCCAACGCAGACTGCCTGTGCCCACTAGTCGTGCCTCCAGCCCCTTGGTGAAACATTGGGCCTGCCTTGTGTGGCGTCCCTGTTTCTGATGCGTGATGCAGCAGGTCTCGTGCCCTCGTGTGATTGTTCACTGCCACCTCCTGCGCACAAGAGATCATCAATCTGCGTATGTCCACCACATTGTTGTTCCTCGTCTCCTTACAACCACTATTCCTGGTTTTCTTTTCCACTTCATTATTGTCCATGGTGACATGGAGGTTTTCCATGTCCCTGATGCATTCCTTGTAGCCATGCAACATCATTTCATCAATCATCTCATTAGCTGAGTTCTCTTCTGGCTCCTTGGTCACCATCATAGCTTTGCATGTTCTTATCTCCATTTGTAGATGATCATCCCTGCTATGCCTCTTCTTAACCCCACTGTGACTGCTGCTTTCCCACACCGTCTGATTCACCAGCTCTTCCCTTCTGAAGGTGTCTTTGGCCGAGAGCCCGTTGGCCTCTTCCATGTCCTTCCAGAACGCCCCCGCAACATCTGTGCCCTTCGATAAAATTGAATTGAGCTCGCTTTCTTCAACATTGCCTTCATGCAAGAAATCATTGGATCCCTCCCGGCTGCCAGTGTTTGTGCCAGAGGAAGGGGAAGATAGGATCTGAGCAAAGGGCTGCTGCACCTGGAGTAGGGAAGGGTGATCATTGAGCTGCTCGTTACTTACGTGCTGGAGTATCTGGAAGATACGAAATGACTTCATCTTTAATGGAATCCCTGTTGATTGCCTTCGCTGCTTAGCCCTGTTCAAGCACCATTTTGGCCAGCTCTTATGGAGAGCCAAGAAGAAGTATTTTCCGGCCATTGAATCAAGGATAGAGCTCTCTGTGTAATTCAGTTGATTTTCTTTATCTCCTCTTTTGTGTCCTAGGCTTTTTTAGTTGCTTGGCTTTTCTGTTTAAAAAACTGTTGTAATCCTCTCGATTATCTTTTAATATATTTCAGTAGGGGCTCTTCTGCCCCTCCTGTTCGTTCAAAAAAAAAAAAACGATATAGTGACATTTTAGGAGAAATTTAAGAGCAATTGGGAGAGCCGACTAGCAAGAAGGAAGCTGAAAGTAGTAGAGAGTTAAGGTTGAAATACTATATTTATACCTGCTCTAAAATAATCAACCCTCCTATCCGTGGTCCAGTGCTGACGATTAAAATTCACCCACCCTTCCAAATGAGTCGATGACTGTGGAAGAGTAGGTGAGCCAGAGCGTAGCTCTCAGAACGAGCAGTGCTGGCTTGGAATTTGATCGTTTGGCCATGCAATTTGACCGTGAATCATGTGTGGTGGCTTAGAATTTGACCATGAAGTGACGGGTGCGCCACTGTGCGTAGTCCATGACCGTGAAGAACAATGAATAAATTAAAAGCTACAAACAGAACTTAAAGAAGCATGACTGCTGGCTTGGAATTCTTAGGGCCTTTTTTGTTCTTGGAATTTGATGTGCTGTTTTCTCCGCTCTTAAGAATATTTTTACCCTTTATCCGCTTCATTCAGGATTTCATATGAAGACCTTAGAATTGAGTTTGAATTTGAGCTAAATCACCATTCAAGAAGGCCGTCACAATAGTAAAACACATATTCCCTGTCAAGTGTTAACTGGCATTTAAACTGCTTTGCAGTCTCACCAGTCCATATCATGATAATAATCCCTCTTGATTAAACATGTTGACTACACCATCGCCTGCAAGCTGTTTTTCTTATCTATATCATGATAATAATCCCTCTTGATTAAACATGTTGACTACACCATCGCCTGCAAGCTGTTTTTCTTATCTAATGGATTTTTTTTAGAATTCCCCCCACCTGACAGATATATTGATTACTGTGGCTCTCAAATAGCCAAAAGTTTATGGAACATTTGCAAAATGCTTGCTAATTGTTACTAAAAGTCGCTTTAATTTTTATGGTGCATCTATTTTACTATGTACCTAAATATAATATATTGTATCTAGATACATAGCAAAATCGATGAATCAAAAAAGTCAAAACAAATTGTAATTTGGAACGGAGGAAGTACGTAGCATTTAGCCAAAACGGAGCAAACCAATTTCTTGCGGCAGCTGAGCAGACCATAGTACTGCTTCTGATTTGCAAGCAGTTATGGTGGCCGTCAGTGTAGTTCTTTCATTCCTGAATACCAAGTTGTAGCGCCTCTTCCAGATTTGCCAGCAGCACAGCAGCAGCAGGAAGGTGCCGAAATGCTTCCTTGGTATATGAATCGGAGATTGAATTTCCTTGAGTGCCTGATAGAAAATGGATATAAGTTCTGGCTTCAGTCTATCGTCATGGAATAGGTAAAAATATTCTGCAGGTTGTAGTGATGGTAACTGAAAACAACCGAGACATTTCCTAGTCTATCTATGGCTTAGTCTAGTTATATATTGGACTCGGTCACATGTTTGAAACTGCATAACACATATTAGCTCAAATCAGTTGCATGCATAAGGCAGCCCCAAGATCAGGTTAATCATCCAATGATGCAACTCTAATGCACATGCAATTTCCTCTTCTATTCACAAGCTAATACTGCTACTCTTTCCTCGTGCAGGAGCAGGGGACAGTTTTTGCAGAGGCGTCGACGATGTCAGAAGCGATCAGTTCCGCTGTCGTTGGGGAAGCAGTTAGCAGAATCTTCTCTGCCATCGTCGGCAAATACGAGGAAGGCTCAGGTGAAGGTAGTGAGTCGTTTGAAACATCCAACAAGTGGCAGATCACCGATGTGCCGCTGTTGCGTTGGAGAAAGAAGCTGAAGCGTGCTGCTCAAGAGTGTGAAGAAATGTTGCGTGAATGCAAGCAACGTGCGTTGGAAGACGAAGATTTAAAAAAGCAGGTCAGGGAATACTCGTTTCCTAGACGCGTTGCTCATGTGACCAAATCATTGGTCTCCTCTTTCATCAATCAAAATAGTGACGAATGCTCAAGCAGGGCCATGGTACAAAGATTCGAGAGGCTTGCAGAGGGTGCTGATGGTTTCTTGAGATATGTGCAGCTTGGCGGAACACCAAAGCAATATATGTTCTTCGATCCTCTCATTAGCAACCTTTTTGCAGGAAAATTTGTCGAGTACAAAACGATACACCATGGAAGCCAGTACCGTTACTTCGCCATACTGCCCATGAGCTTCCAGGAGCGTGGACTAGAGACCATGCTATCATTCATCTATGAAGATTGCAAGGAACCTTACAACAGCTTTCGCCTAGGGTTTATGCTGCGTCTTTCTGAGAGTACCGACATCATTGGGATTGCAATCAAGTGTCTACATCTGGTGACGCCTCACTTCAAATCTACTGCTGAGATTGTTATGAAGCAGCTCACTCAGCATCCGACGCAGGATTTCTCTTGGTCATCTCAATGCAATACAACATATGGCAGTAATGCTCAGTGGAATAATGTTCACGACACATTGACCCGGTGGTTCCGCCCAGATCCTTTGTGCTGCAAAGGATATGATTATGAACACAAGTTGCCTGCTTGTAGCACTACTTCCGATGCAGCATCGATGCTATCGAACATATTTCCTGAACCTGTGTGTGAAGTGTTTTTGCAGCGTCATATCTCAGTATCCGAGTACAGCAACCTGCAGGGATGTAGTAGTTCATCATCTCAAGAGGATGCACAAGCACAGCCGCCTCTGAAGCTGGGAGTTCTCTTCATCCCACATGATGGCGTCGTTGATGACCTTAAATGTACTACCGGAGTTGAGATTCAGAGCACTGCAACAGAAGCAATTGATGGGGTGAAGCAGCCTCGCACACATGTCAGTGTTCATCCACACCAACTTGACGAGATGTTGATACCAAAGGCAATAGACTATCTGTACAATAATTCTGGGGCGACCATATGTCAGATATCTTGGAGATCTAGACACGGCAGTGCACACCTCTGGGTAGAGAAAACAACAAAGCAGATGACAAGGCCTCGCGGGGTCATGCGAACATCATGTAGAAACAAGAGCAGCAAGGGGCTTCAAATGGAGGACCAGTTAAAGAAAGAGCACGTAATAACATCTCCAAAAATCCCCAATATTTTCTTTCCAAAAATATGGAGGTTTACAACTCCTAAAAAAGTGTTGGAAGGAATAAAGAAGGTCATCTCTATGAGTTTATAATAATCCACTCCTAAAATTTGAAAGAATTCTATTACATTTGTATCTGGAATCCGTTCCTATTCTTTTTTTTTTGTCCCTACGTCTCCCATGCGTGTGTGGATTTTATTACATTTTTCTAGAGGTGACTCAATAAATCCAGATACAAGTATCCTGTAAAATTTGGGATTGTAGTATCTGGGCAGAATGTAGTGATATATTATGTCTGGATGACTCGATGATGATGGTACTGATTGAATGAAAGATATGAATTTGGAAAGCCATTGGGAGAGCCATATAGTAGTAGTAAAATTTTAGGAGAAGTTAAGAGCAATTGGGATAGCCGACGACTAGCAACAAGGATGAAGGAAGTTGAAAGTGGTAGGCAGTTCCAAAAGCAGAGCACGCACTCTGCTGTACCGGCGGGCCCTCCATCTCTTGCTGTTGTCGGAGCAATTCCGCATCCGCTTCTCTGTATTTTAATTCACTTTTTAAATCATAAATAAATCACACATACAGATGATAGATATGGATTTCAGTAGCTGATGATGCTTCTGAGAACGCGCACCCAAGCGAGGCCAAAACTGGATCCGAGACCGCGCTGACCGAAGTCAGCCGCGTTGACTCTGTATGGAATGAAACCGAGCGAGTGTAACTAGTCTCGATTGGTTGTGGATGGGGCCAGAAAGGACGTAACAGTACGTGGTCTCCCATGCGTGGGTGTTGGATCAGATCTATGCCAATGCCATGTTTATTAAGAAGAAGCAATGTCTATTGCTAGGCTACAGCATATTTTACACTAGTGTGTATTTATATTTAATTAATTAATATTGAGGGGAAAGCACGGAAGCCTTCCAAAATCGTATTTCTAATTAAGGAAAACGTACTACAGCATACGAATATAGACACGTACATGCTGGATGAGACCATTGTAGCACCATAACCTCACGAAGAACCCTGAAGAAAGAAAAAATTACATCGGTGCCCAAAGAATCTTCGTGAACCATCCGTCTTCGACGGCGTCGCTGTCGACCACCGTCATCGGAGAAGAAGCCGAAGACCACCTTGAGCCGGAGACATCCCGTCGCACGCGGGCTTGGAAAGGAGCCGAAATAGACTCCCATCACGACGTACAGGATGCGCCATCGGCGATTCTCCATCGGCCGGGGCAGCGCCCCAGCATTTCCAGCTCCCGGATCTGAGCTCGCAATCGACGATTACCACCGAGCGAGAGAAGACCTAGATCCAGCCAGCCGACAACCCCAACACCCAGACATAGCCCTGCATCGAAGCAAAAGAAGGGCCGCAACACCATCACCGGAAAGCGGCGTCGCCTCCTTTTCCCTCCTTTTTTCCTGTAGCGGGGGAAAGGGAGAGAAGGAACAAGAGATTTGGTTACGTCCGTTTCATTGCTTAACGAAGCCGCAAAGTTAAAGAAAGAAAAAAAAAAGAGCAACAAGCAACCTAAGAAAGGAAGGGTAAAGCAAGAATTCAGATGGTTTGGACCTGATGAAGCCCATCAGGCAGATGCACATACCTTTGGGGGCCCATCTCCCTCCCTTTGGCACTGACACTGGTTGCAGAATATGGAGTGACATCATTTTTTTTGTAGATCCACCTCTGGATGACTTAAATGAAGATATCATTTGAAAGAAAAGTGCTTAGTTGTTACTAATAGTAGCATATTACGCTCAGTCCATGGTGTTTGCCCTAGCTTCACAATCACGATATATATAGTGACATTTTAGGAGAAATTTAGGAGCAATTGGGGGTGGGGGGTGAGTAGCAAGAAGGACGTTCAAAGTGGTAGAGTTAAGTTGGAACACAGTTGTAAAAGCAGAGTACTCTGTTTATTTATTATTATCTTTGTATTAATCATAAATTAAATCACACATACAGATATGGAATTCAGTAGCTGATCGATGATGTTTCCATGCAGAAGCAACTGAAAGACGCGCACCCGGCCAAAACTGGATGGGAGGCTACGGTGACCCAAGTCATGCAAGGCCCAAAACTTTGTCGATTACTACTACTACTTCAGTGGAAATGGGTTAGCTTTGGCTGTGGATGGTTGCTTGATGTGGGCAGAAAGAACGTACGACGTATCATGCGTGTGTGTTGGATCGGATCAGATCCATTCCATTCCATTGACCGTGGCATATGCATGAAAAAACTGCATGGTCCTCCTCCTCCGGCGGCAAGCATGGTAAAGGCCCTACCACTATTTATTTATTCCTTAATATCGCTATCGTCCGGCAGCGGCGAACAGACAAGAGAATTGATCATGCATGTTATGTGCACACACTGACGACGCCAGTGCAGTGTGCCAGCCATGGCTACTATTTGCTAGTATGCGAATTAATGAATCGAGGAAAGGGACATGTAACAGAAGAGATGGCGACGGGCTTAAACCAAACTTACGCTATTACGTGACGTCGTCCACGACGGGGCCAAGACCGACGCTTACATACACAAGCAAACAAACCATGCCTGCATGGTAATGCCTCTGCCTTCCATTTTTCATAATAAGTGAGTGGATGAGATGAGATAAATAAATGGCCATATGGATTCATCACTCATCCCAAGTGTAGTGTACTACTCTTATCTTAATCTTAACAATACAAAGATTATATATATACTAGTACTAGTCCTATATAGAAATAATAAGGGATGGGATTTTTTTTTTTTGAGAAAGACACTGGAGGGGTTTGCACCCCCTACAGCGTTTATTAATAGCAAAGCTAAAAAAGTTTAAAAAAGAATTACAAAACAAGCTAAACTAGAGGATCAAGGTGAAGGTTTATCCCTGACAGTAGCTGAAAAGGATCTCAGGATAAAAAAAAAGGACACAAAGAAAAGAAGTCTGGCAATTGCCAGGAACCAGGCTATGCTAGATTTGTTGTCCATTGCTCTATTGTTGGGGAATAACTCTTCTTTGCTCTGAAAAGCAACATATGCCACTCATCTTTGAAGTTCATAGATGCCAGCTGGATTGTTGGGTTAACTGCTCTGAAGATTAGATCGTTTCTTACTTTCCAAATAGTCCATGCCATTAAGATAATTACTTCCATGAAGAAGGGCACTCCCAGTTGGATAATTAGCTGGAAGGGATCCAGGTTAAAATTAATCTGGATGTTGATAATTCCCAGCACTGCTCAGCAAAGGGGCAAGAAGGGATGGGATTGGGACTAGTATACATATTATTACTCTATTTGTTGATTTGTTATTGATATAAGTATATCATACATAAGCGGAGGATATTCATGCATGAATTAGCTCCGCTCCGTCTCCGTGCGTGTTGCATCATCTAGCCAAATTGCCCCGGGCAGCAGACTGCACAAACAGTGATGGCTGTTCCTGATCTGCAGCGCCCGGTGATTTGGATTAATTATTGAATCGAAATCAATGCAGGGAACCATCGAAACGCAGGAAATATAAAACAGAGAAATGAAAGGAAACACAGAAAAGTAGAAAACAAAGGAACGTGTGGAAGATAGAAAACTAAAGGATTCCAGAATACAGAAATGAACACTTTAGGCCGTTTGGATCGCAGGAATTCATAACAAAGGAAATGAAATAAAGTGACAATTAAAATATATACACATTAGATTTCAGTGACCACATTAAGGAATGTGATGAAAGATGTATTTCTTTATTTCTTTTTTTTTTTGCATCGCTACATTGACATGTGGTGATTAAAACGTCAAATTATATCGAGCAAATAAAAACACAGGAATTTGGTAAGAGAGGTTTTTTGGAACGCAGGAATGGAAAAGTATATTTTGAATTGGAAATGAATGTCAAGTATCTTTATTTCATTTAATAATAAACCTTGAAATGACACAGACTAAACACCACTAATCGTACGGCAAGGCAAACTATGGATGCATGCTCGCGGACGAAAACCAGAGCTCCAACCCGATGTTTTATTTCCTGCGTTCCAAACGGCAATGTGACGTCATCAAACTATAGGAATGGATTTCCTCCAAAATTCCTGCAAAAACCCTCCATTGCAAACGGGGCCTTACCTGCATCTATACACGCATATAAGTATAACTCATGGATCAGAGTGACATGGCCATGGGCCCTGCGACAAGCAGCACTCATGGTGCGTGCCTGGTTGCCATCATGCCACACCAGTGAGCCTCTCTATAGCACGAACGATTGACAGGATGACGCATGCACCACGCATACATACATGTCTCCTGTCTGGATCCCATGTCTAAAGTTTAGTCATTTTAGCTCTAGACAGGGGTAACAACAGTTTCATATTTTGAAACGGGACAACATTCATAGTAAATCTAGGCCTTGTTTAGATACCAAAATTGGTATCTAAAATTCACTACGTAGAATTCCTATTTCCCGTCACATCAAAATATCGGCACATATATGGAGTACTAAATATAAATGAAATAAAAAACTAATTACACAGTTTTATTGTACTTGACGAGACGAACATTTTAAGCCTAATTAATCAATGTTTAGATAATTATTACCAAATAAAAACAAAATTGCTACGGTGTGACGGGATACTTACTATATAAACTTGATCAAAGCTAAGCTAGTTTAACTTACACAAATCATCTCTAGTAATTTGTTGCACTCAAGTGACAGGACTGCAGAGTTACCCACTAGTCCGTCGTCGGTCGGTAAGACCAGCAAAATAAACAATCCACGCCTTTTATGCAAGGGTTTTTTTTTTCCTACCTGCTAATCAAAACCCAACCATCGACCATTGTCCTAGCAGCACTAGACTGGTTTGTTTCAGTTCTGCAGACTTGAGATTTGAGAATCTCAGGATCCATCCACTGCTATGTTAGCTTAGCATAGTGAAGAGATATCTATTCATTAGGCTAAAAACAGATTTGGTTATTTTAGTTCAGCAAGCATAAGCTTGGGCATAATCCTGAACGATCAGTAGTAGGAATCATGATCCCCAGCTGCAGAGTTACTACTGCAAGACAAAAAAAGAAAAAGAACAAGCAAGCTGACCGATCCATAGTCCATACATGGCGATTGGTGAAGGAGATGCAGGGGAAGGATCGGACATGAAGGAGGACGATGACTACGAGATTCGTCACAGGAGCCGCCGCTGCCGGTGCGGCGCCGCCGGCTGGAGCCTGTTGACGAGCGCGAGCGCGTTGCTGGTGGCCTGCGCGACGGCCACCACCCTCCTCTTCACCCTCACGGCGGCGGCGTCGTTGCTCTGTCCGCGGGTCTCCTGCGCGAGGGAGTCGAGGCAGGTGGAGGTGTCGGCGAGCGCGGCGCTGGCCCAGGTCTGGATGTTGCTGAGCGCCCACGCGAAGCGCGGCGACCCGGCGCGGCCCATGCGCTCCATCTCCGCCGCGGACTGCCGCAGCCGGTCCTCTGCGTCGCGCGCCAGCTCCGCGCAGTCCTTCATCGCCCCCTTGCCGCCGCTGCTGCCGCTGCCCTCGCCGTGGATGTAGGCGGAGCAGTTGCGCGCGCGGTCGGCGCCGACGACCAGCGCCGCCCGCGCCAGCCGCCGCGGGCTGCGACCCACGCCCGCCGCGCAGGGGACCAGCGTGCTCTCGCACACGCGCGGGTACTCCGTCGCCCGGCACGAACGCCGCACGAAGTCCACCTCCACGCCCGGGGCCACCGCGGTGGCGGAGTCCGTCGACGCGGAGGCCGCGACGGCGAAGAGGAGGAGCAGGAGGCTGGCGAGCTGGACAAGATGGTGGCGGCGCGGGAGCCTCATCTATGTGATCTGATGTGCTGGTGCTGCCTGGTTGGTTGCTTTTTAATTAGTTTCTTGGCGTGTGGTGCTGCAGCCTGGGTGGGTAATTAAGTGCCTGCTGCCAACCCAACCCAACCGTCGCCTCGGCCCGATGGATAAGCCGGCAGATCTCGTTTAATTCAACGGTATTAAGCCGAAATATTCCGGCTTATATCCATGCGAACAGGGCCTTCGTTAAAATGGAAACGCCACGCACCGGCAGCGACGACCTGCAGCTGCAAGCAATGGAATTTGACCACCATCTCTCTCTTTTCACTACCAGCAACAGGCACCGGTTCTTTGACTTGCAAGTTTCGAAAAAAACAAAATTCTTTGTAATGTTCATTACAAACCATTGCATTATGCATTAATGATTTTTTGCATAATTGTTGAAACATATAAATACATGTTCTTATCGCTCATGTATTTATGTCGGCAAATTTTTCGAATAAAACTAAAGGTCAAATATAATGTGTTGAAAGTCAAAAATGTGTTTCTTTTTTGTGGCGGAGGGAACATGTTCTTATCACTGGTGCGTTTATGTAGACATAATTTTGTTTAGCAAAAGGCTGGCTAAGTAGTTAGATAGGGAGACCCACCGAAAAAAGAATGTGCTGGAAAGCTGGGCCTCTAGTAAGCCATAGCCTAGCACACATTCGGCCCGTTCAATTAAGTGAATCAGCCCGTTACACATGACTTGTTTCTTTAAAAAACACAAGCAAGTGATGACAAAACATGCAGATCCAAAGATGCAGATTGCAGCCACTGAAGCACTAATTAATACAAAGGACTTACGACGTGACATTTTTTTTAAAAAAAAAGAAAATTACGTGAGGTGATGACAAGATGGTCACGGTGGATACAGAATATGAATCCGAATATTCCTAGATACTAATACAAAATCCTACAGTTAGGATCAGATTAGCATTATGATGTACATTTAACTTTTTTTAAAGCATCCATCCAAAGAATTTTAAAAAGGAGTCATACTAAAATTAAAGCGAAATATAAGTATACAAAACTCTATACACAAACAGTAACAAAAGTACATTGTCAGACAAGTTAATTATATAAATTCTAACTCGGCAATCATGTTAGTTATGATTGCATCATTAGTACTTAAGATAAAAAAGGAATATTAATTACACGTAATCACAACTTCTAAAATGTTTCAATTTTTAAAATTTGAATGCCGACAATTCAAAATTAATATTAACTAAAATTAAAATAATTAACAATATTAAATTGATAGCATTAGTTTTATAAAATTGATTAATATCAATACTAATATGTAAATTAATTTTATTAGTCATTAATTTTAAATATTTTCAATTTGTACATATTATTAATATTATAAATAAATATAGTTCATTAGTCATAAGAATAACTTTTAGATACTTTGACTCAAGACTATATTCTAGATAAATATGGATGGTATTAATATACACTTCGTTTTAATACGGATCTACAATCGAAGAGAGAAAGACAATAAAAACTAATTTTGATATACACGTCTAGTATCTATATTCAAAATAGATATGAACAAAATATCCGTAATCCAACTTGTGGAGAATACATATTTAGATAATTTGGATTTTTAGAAATCCTTTTTCTAATAGGGGTATGGTGTATTAGATGGGATACAAATCGATCCGATGATATCATATTTGTTTTCATATTTTATTTCAGATTCAAAGTATGGCAAAGATAGTCGCTCGATATATGTACAAATGCACATAGTCGAATATGGAATAAGTTCGATGCAAACAATATTGGTGGTCATTTTCAGTACCGAGTAAAATTAAGCAAAATCCACATATATCAAATATGTTGTAACTACTTAACAACTCCATATGTTTCAAAATTGGTTATTCTCAAAAGAAACAATACCAATTTAATGTAATATATGTCAAAATATATAGCGCATATTATAGATCTATATCACCAACGGTCATTTCCTAGATAATGGAAAGTATATTTGTGGTTTCAGTCATCCTCTTTTAAGGATGCATCAGGATATAATTATTACAATATGTAGTCAGTGTTACAAGTAAGACATATGTCACCAGAGACAACACTTGTGCAAATAAAAGAAACTGGCGAAAGAATTATATCTCCAAGAAGGAACTCGAGTAGTCTTATGCTCATACTGACTTGCTCCATGAAGTCAACTCCAAAAGAATATGAACACCAAGTCGAGAAATTGACGCCAAAACACGTTCTTCAAACTGAGTAAGGGTACTGAAGGATGGTATGACACCGACCACCTTTGGTGACTCCAGATATTGTATCATGGCAATGGCAAGAAGCACCTGATGTGTATGCAAGGGAACCATCACCATTACGATCCTGGCAGCAAAGCCGACAGCCCAAAGAATCTTCCAAATGCAACGTATCCAATGAGAAAATGACATCCTAATACGCCATCATTGTCCCACCAAAGACACTAGTGTTGGGTTTTCACCTGTAGAGATCCTTATCAAGGATGAGACGACGCCTTGAAAGGACCCAAATGGCCTAAAGGGGAGTGAATACG
Source organism: Bothriochloa decipiens (assembly GCA_023333625.1). Lineage (NCBI taxonomy): Eukaryota > Viridiplantae > Streptophyta > Magnoliopsida > Poales > Poaceae > Bothriochloa > Bothriochloa decipiens. The sequence goes on along the minus strand of CM041640.1, from coordinate 45,961,823 downwards.
CCTGTTTGAAAATCCCGAAACTCACAAACTCGAAATACGGAAGTTTAATACCAACTGGAACTTCCAGTGGGTTTGGATCGAAAGTTCCGGTCTGGACCAGAACTTTCGGTGCAAACCGACCAGAACTTCTGGTGCCCTACTGAGCTACAAAATCAAAGTAAAATGAGTTGTGATTTTGATCTTGATTGTTACCACACCCTCCTAGATGTTGTTGGTGATGATGTTGAACTCCACGGAGCTTGGCACCTCACCAAATCGTAGATCGGCTCCTCCAACCTATGAATTTCGGGGGTAGAGAGGAAGAACACAAAGAACACAAGAACAAGGGTAGTTGATGCTACCTCCACAGTAAGACACATAATTTATACCGAGGTTTGGCAATCTCCACTTAGGAGTTCCTACGTCCTTGTTGTTGAGGTGACCACGAAGGTCCGACCACGAAGGTCTCCTCCCTTAAGCAAAAGCTTGAGATATCCACTAAGGATCAGGGATAATACAAACACTTCGGAGTGCCCTCACAAATGAATCAACACGAGCAACCACGAAGAACGCCTAGCCAGCTAGGGTTCCAAGAACCCAAGAGTAACAAATGCAAACCAAACCGGCAAGACGAGGAAGACAAGTGCTCAAGTTGACAATCGATGCTCCCACTCTCAAATCTCACGTCCCTAGCTCAAAATAATTGAGGATTGAAGCTTGGAAGCAAAGGGGGAGAGAGAGTGGACAAGTTTAGCTCACACAGGAGAATTTGGCAAAGCTTGGGCGCAGTGGAATGAATGGGCAACAACCAGAAATGGGGGTGAGAAAGATTATATACTCGATGCTCAGATGAACTATCAGAACTTCTGGTGGAACCCACCGAAACTTCCGGTCTATTCGAGATCCGACCGTTGGGCTTGAGAAAGTCAACACTCAGATTGGACCGACCGGAACTTCCGGTACCGACCGGAACTACCGGTCGGAGACCGGAACCAAATACTCGCATGCGCACGCTCACACGCTAAAGGCTGACATGGCTGACCGAAACTTTCGGTCCAGGTGACCGGAACTTCCGGTCGAAGGCCGGAACCGATTTCTAGCACGTGGTTGCACGCGGGCTTGCTACTACCGAAACTTTCGGTCACAGGACCAGAACTTCCGGTGCACCAGCTGAGAAAGCATTCTAAGTGTGTGTGTGTGCACGGTGTCTCTCAATCGCAAAAAATAGACCAACATGAGCACTTGTACCCTCATCTAGCTAGTCTAATTTGCATCCCTCTTGATAGTACGGTGTTTAGAGCAAACTCCTCCTAAATTTTGCAATCTGTGGGGTTCCTAAAAGTGTGTGTGACAATAATAATCCATGATGCTTATAACAAGATATATCACATAGAGAAAATAAAAAGAATATGAATGGTTATGCAAGAAAGAAACGGACTTAAAAATTTACATAACCATTCTAAAAACAACAATCATCATCACAATATCAAAAATAGGCCATCACATCATGATATATTAAATAAGCATAAGTGTTTAGCCTACAATCATCCAACACATCCATAGTCATAGTTCACCACATAGTTCACCACAGAGATAGAGTTATTACAAACCCATAAATAGCTATCCTATTACTCCCAATAAAGCCTAACACTCCCCCTTTGGTATCAAATGCCAAAAAGGGTAGGCACGATGAAGCTCCAAGGACAGTAGTAAGGACACTAAAAAGCATCATAGTCGTACTCGGGGTCAACGGGGTAGGAGTACCGGCTCCTGCCATATGGCACAGAAGAAGAAGTGCCAGCCTGATCGGGAGGAACGGAGGTACAAGTTCGAGTGATCTCATCAACCTCATCAAAGAAACCACCATAGGACCAACCCTGATCAGTGTCCTGAAAGGAGTAGCCTGCAGGAAGAGAAAGGGCATAGGAAGCATGACCAAGAGGAGAAACGCCCTCGTGAATAGAAAAAGTCTTGTTCTTGTCCTGCAAAGCCCTCCTGTCCATCACCACCCCCTGGTGCAGAAAACTGGTGCTCTTGGCCAACATTGCCAGACTGAGAAGGATCACCAGTAGAGACCCCATGCATAGCATCCTACTCCATATAGGGATTCCGAAACATACGAAGAGGAGAGGCAGTGGAAGATTTTCCTTGGCCTCCGATCGGCGCAGGCGGCGATCATTCTTTCTCTCGCGGTAGCAAAAGAAGGACATGAACCTCTCAAAAACATAGTGAGTGGAATCACCAAAGCCATGACCATGTCCATGTCCACGACCATGACCACGACCAGCAGGAGAAGCATGGGCAAAAGGAGCAGCATCATCATCATGTTCAGTGTCGTCACCACCACCAAGAGCATCATCATCATCATCACCATGAGCAGTCCCACTGCCACTAGCCTCAGTAGCTTTGCCCTTGCCCTTTCCCATATGAGGGCTCAAATGTTTCACATTGTAATCTGGATGAATGATATCATGCCCAAAAGAAAAGCCTGTGACTTGCCCAACGACATGCATGAGGTAGGGAGCATAAGGAAAATTCTTATGGGAATCCATAGAAACATCTCTGATGTTGCATCAAAGAAGATTAGTCACACTGAATCTATTATTAAGTCCAAAACATACAAGGATGGTTGGAGCATGATTATGAAGATTGGTAGAATCACCAACCTTAGGATCAATTGTAGCACGAATCAAATTATTTAGAACATAGAATTGGGGCAGCAAATTGTGACTCTTTCCATCTGCTAGCATTGGATCCATGTACATTCCAGTTTGAATGAACTCATTTCTGCCAACACTCTGAGGAAAGTGATCATATAAGCTCAATGCCTCTCTGTCAAAGTGATCAAACCCAAGAAGCCTAGAGAACTGAAGATAGGAACATCGATAATGCAGTCCTTCAGTCATCCAATGAAGAACCTTGTTCTTCTCATCCATCCACAGAGTAGCCCAGAACTGGCAAATAATCTCAGTATTCCAATTATACTTGAAGGTCATAAGTGGAAGAATGTGCCACTCCTGGAGCTTAGCAATCAAGGCATTAATCTAAGGATTATTGTGACCTTCCAAGGAGGCAAGGGAAGGAGCCTTGTGCTGAATGATAGGGGTAGTGAGACCCCTCGGGCTGTCCTTCATGCAAACAGATGCATAATAATCTCTATGAAATTGAGACCAAAAGCGGTGGTCCATAGCTTCATATCGGGTCCACTGAAAAGGATTCTCTTTTCTTGTTGTGCGAACATCCCTTGCTTGGTTCTTGTAATTGATAGCCCGCATTTGAATAACATTGTTAGGATCTTGAGGCCGATGAAGGCGAGCATTCTGATTGGTTGGATGATGGGTAAGCTGACGCCTGGCCGTGCCCAAACCAATACGCACAGGTGAGCGGTGAACAACCTCAGGATCAACTGCACGACCCTCCACATCAAGCAGTGACTGCAGAACTGCATCATGGACCAAGTCTCAATGAGGGAGAGGCAGACAGGGTCTAGTAGAATGATCTGGGCAGACTCTTGAACCTTCGTCACTGTCATGTTGCTGCTGAGAGGACTCCCCATGCCTAGAACCATGACGATGACCACCACGAGGATACTCTTCCTGGCCATCCCCCAAACTTAGAGGACGAGGACGAGCACCACGATGAGGATTGGCATGACGGTCAGCCATACTGCAAAACATGGGCCAAGGGGAGGTCTTTAGACATGGCAAAAGAATGCGGCAAAGGAGCAAGCTCAAGGAATCATGTGGATGTACTGCACATGGTCCACCAGAACTTCTGGTCGGGAGTGATCGGAACTTTTGGCCTAGCTGTATAGCGGCACATTCCGCGGGATTCCATGAAATCGACCATGGAAGTTACACAAAAAGCATTCACAGAGCATGTAGACACTATATCCAAGCAGCATGAATGAGGAAACGGCCTAGAACAAGGTACATTGAGAGATCGGAAAAGAACTCCATGATACCTTGCAACTCCGAGGGAAGAGGTCGATTCAACACCATCCAAGCACTCCCGGCGGTCACCAAGACATTCCACGCAATCTCCACAGCGAGGGCAAGCTCCCCCTCAAAGGGATTTGATTTTGGCCGAAGGGAGAGGGAGATCGAGAGGGAAGACGATGGGCGACGGCGCTGTCACCAAACAAGGTGGGCGGGTTGAGCGAGAGAGGTGGAAAAGTGGGGTGAAAGTGAAAAAGTAAGAAAATTGAATTGTTTTTACCAGGCGGCCCCTTTACACCATAGTTATTTGGCTGACCGGAGGTTCTGCTGATGGAACCAAAAGTTTTGGTCTAGATAGGTCAACGCAGAGTTAGGCCAAAAATTGAAATAAAAGACGATTCGGGCTCCAGTCGGCAGTTCCAGTAGGACCGAAACTTCTAGTGGAGACGACCGAAACTTCCGGTGCAGGCGAAAGTTCCGCCCAACGACCGGAACAAAAAAACGACGGGCGATCGCACCCAATGGGCAACAACCGGAACTTCCCGCCAGCGCCATCGAAACTTTTGATAGGTCAATTTCTAGCCATAATAGTTCTAAAAATGGTGAACATATAGTGAAACTAGAACTCACTCAAAAATATGTCCAGATATCAAGAAATCATCACAAAGCAATGGACACATAATTGAGATGTAAAAATAGATTTTGAAATTAGCACACAATATTTTGGCAATGAAGTTTACACAATATACGAAAATAATCAAGGTGTGCAAGATGTCATTCCATGTTACGAGAATCAATGATATTGAGCTCACGCCTCAAAGCATAAAATCTTGACTCATCTAGAGGCTTTGTGAAGATATCGGCTAATTATTTTCAGTTCACACACGTTAAATGGCGATATCTCCTTTGGCTTGGTGGTCTCTAAGAAAGTGATGATGAATGTCTATGTGCTTTGTACGGGAGTGGTTGACAGGGTTATCGGCTAGCTTGATTGCACCCTCATTATCACATAAGAGTGGAATCTTGGATAGGTTATAACTAAAATCTCTCAAAGTTTGCTTCATCCAAAGTAGTTGGGCACAACAAGCACCGGCCGCCACAAACTCGACTTCAGCGGTGGATAGGGCAATGGAGTTTTGTTTCTTGAAACTCAAAGACACCAAAGACCTACCAAGAAATTGGCAAGTCCCGGATGTACTCTTTCTCTCTACTTTGTAACCGGCATAATGCGAATTGGAATAACCAAGTAGAGTGAAAGATGAGCCCTTAGGATACCATAAGCCAAGATTAGGCGTGAGCACCAAATACCGAAAAATTCTCTTAACGGCCATGAGATGATATTCTTTTGGATTAAATTGAAATCTTGCACACACTAAGTATAATATCAGGCCTAGATGCACAAAGGTAAAGCAAAGAGCCAATAATGGAGCGTTATACCTTTTGATCAATGGCTTTACCATCTTGGTCAAGATCAAGATGTCCCGTAGCTGGCATTGTTGTATTGATGGGTTTGGCCTTGTCCATGCCAAACCTCTTCAACATATCATTGGTATACTTAGTTTGGCAAATGAACGTTCCTTCCTCGAGTTGCTTGATTTGAAAACCGAGGAAGAAGGTCAACTCCCTCATCATGGACATCTCAAACCTCTTGGTCATAGTCCTACTAAATTGCATACAAAGCTCATTATTAGTACTACCAAATATTATGTCATTGACATATATTTGGCAAATAAAAATATCACCATTAACTTTGTGAGTAAATAAAGTAGGGTCGGCCTTTCCTATCTCAAACCCTTATTTGAGTAGGAAGTCCTTGAGACAATCATACCAAGCTCTAGGGGCTTGTTTAAGCCCATAGAGCACCTTGTGAAGCTTGTAGACATGGTCAGGATGATGTGGATCTTCAAAACCCAATGGTTATTCAACAAACACCACTTCGGAGAGAGGGCCGTTGAGGAATGAACTTTTCAAGTCCATTTGAAACAACTTGAAATATGGTGAGTAGCAAAGGCAAGTAATATACGAATAGATTCAAGCCTAGCTACCGGTGCATAAGTTTCCCCAAAATCCAAACCTTCAATTTGGGTGTAAACTTGTGCAATCAACCAAGCCTTGTTCCTTGTGACCGCGCCATACTCATCTTATTTGTTGCCGAAGACCCACTTGGTACCTATCATATTTTTCTTGGGCCTTTCCACCAAGGACCATACTTTATTTCAGGTGAAGTTTTCCAATTCCTCTTGCATAGCCATCACCCAATCCTCATATTTCAAGGCTTCCTCCACCCTAAGAGGTAACATAGAAGAAACAAAAGAGTAATGCTCACAAAAAGATGCTAAACGAAAATGAGTCATCAATCCTCTTCGTATGCTTCCTATCACATTATCAATGGGATGGTCTCGTTCAATGGATTGGCGAACTCTTGAGAGAGGTACTATCGTCCTTCTTTGAATTAGGCCATCATCTTCACTGTCAAAGTCTTGGTTGATTGGGGAGGTTCCATCAAGGCCTCCCCCTTGATCATCATCTTGGTTGCTTTCTTCAACTTGTGGTGGATCTTGATTTGCTTGTTCTCTTGAGTCATGACCACCTCTTGATGCGGATGCATCACCATGGGCATTGGTTGACCCATGATGCATATGTGGGTCATAATGGACTTGTACTTGTGCATCATCATCATCATCATCATCATCATCTTGTTCAACGGGTTTTACTTCACCGGTTGCAAGCTTCTTTATCACTTTATGAGGAGGCTCCTCTTTACCTACAATGTCCATATTGACTTGCTCCTTTTGAGAGCCATCAGATTCATCAAAAGTTACGTCTACCGTTATTTCAGTAAGACCGGTGGTCTTATTGAAAACACGATATCCATGTTTGTTAGTACCATAACCAAGAAGAAAACCTTCATCAACCTTCAGTTCAAACTTAGAGCTTTTGGATTTATTTCTAAAGTATGAAACACTTGCATCTAAAAACTCCGCAGTAACCAACCTTAGACTTTTTACCAGTGAGTAGCTCATAGGCTGTTGGTTGCATGACATGCCATGTTGACCGCCTCCGCCCAATAATCCTTCTCTAAAATCTTGTATTCATCCAACATTGCTTTTGCAGCTTCTATGAGCATTCAGTTCTTCCTCTCCACAACTCCATTTTGTTGGGGAGTGTAGGGAACCGAAAACTCATGCCTGATCCCTTCTTCATCAAGGAACTTTTTAGTGTTGGTATTCTTGAACTCCATCCTATTGTCACTTCTCACTCTCTTGATCTTTACATCAAACTCATTTTGAGCTCTTCTTGCAAACTTCTTCAAGATTTCTTGAGTCTCACTTTTATCTTTCAAAAAGAACACCCAAGTGAAGCGAGAATAATCATCAACAATTACAAAATCATATTTGTTACCTCCAATGCTTATATAAGCGTTGGGTCCGAATAAATCCATGTGTAGTAACTCAAGTGGTCTCGAGGTTGACACGGCGTTCTTTGCGGGATGTTTGGCTCCAACTTGTTTCCCTGCTTGACATGCACTGCAAATCCTATCTTTCTCAAAAGAAACATTTGTTAGTCCAAGAATGTGTTCACCTCTTTAAAGGTTGGCCAAGTTCCTCATCCCAACATGAGCTAGTCAGCGATGCCACAATCAACCCATGCTAGATTTTGCCACTAAACAAGTCTCAGACCCCACTCTACTAGCTGTGAAGTCAACTAGATAGAGCTTGCCCTTTAGTTGACCCATAAAGACAATAGAGGAATCCACCCTTCTAGAGACTTCCACACCCTTATCTGTAAAGAGATAATTGTAACCCATCTCACAAAGTTGTGAAACGGATAACAAGTTGTATCCCAATGAATCCACAAGTAATACATTTGAAATTGAATTATCATTTGATATAGCAATTTTACACAAACCAAGAATCTCTCCTTTACTATTGTCACCAAAAGTGATTCTTTCACTCATGCCTTCATTTGGTTGAAAGGAGTCAAACATATTTTTTGCTCTGGTCATATGATTGGTGCATCCACTATCTAGCACCCAACAAGGTCCACCGGAGGCATAGACCTACAAAATAAAATTAAGCCTTTGTTTTAGGTACCCAATTTGACTTGGGTCCTAGGGGGTTAGACACATAAGATTTGGGCACCCAAACACTCCTCAAGATTTGCCTCTTCTTGAGAGCGCCCACATATTTTACAATAATTTTACCTTCCTTATCCCAACAACATAAATAATCACAAAAGTTGGTCCTTGAGATAGGCACTTGTTGCTTAGGAACCTTCACTTCCTTCTTCTTGATGTTCTTGTTGTCGGGGTAAGAGTTAGGAGAAACCTCAACATTATTCACCTTGTTGATGAGATCAACAAGAGACACACTCTTGTTGAACTTTACGTAAGGCACACCATTTACCATGCTTCTCCCATTGACCTTACCATCATACCTATTGTATCCTAGACCATCCTTGATGAGTGGATGTCTTGATGCCTTGTAAATTGTGGTTGGTTACTTATCCTTGCTTTTGCAACCAATCTCCACAATTGTTTCAACCTAAGAATCTCCTTTTCTTTCTTCTCTAGCTCAACAAGGTTAGTAGCATATGCATTTATATCAATATTATAGATTTTTTCACATCCTTTACTAGTTGAACCTTTGGAGTCCTTAGAAGAAGTAGAAGTGCTCTTCCAAAGAGTGTCATAGTTTATCTCAAGCTAATGATATTTATTTGACAAGCTTGTAAGGCCTTCTTGAGCTACACTATCATCATTCTTTAGACTAGCCAAAGAGTCATTAAGTGAGGAATGTTCCTTAGTCAAGTGCTCAAGTAAGTCCTTGGCCAAAGACAATTCTACACTTAACTTCTCAACCTTCTCTTTTTCCTTGGTGAGACATGCTTCTAGCCCTTGGTTCTTTTCCCTTTCCATTAGGAGCATTTCACTTTGTGACTCCAAGCATGTCTCATGCTCCTCTATGGTGTACATCAATTTTAAGATTTAGAGGCAGCTTCCTTTCCATATAGCTTAATGATTTTGATAGCATAGTTCTCATCAAGTTCATCATCATCATCACATTCATCATTAGGGTGTGTGGGAGTTTGTGATGATACTTTTTCCTCCTTTTCCATAAGGCAAGTAGGAGTGACGTCATCGTTGTCATCGGAGAGGTTGGCGAAGAGCTTAGGTGCTGAAGAAATGTTAGTGAAGAACGATGTCGATGAAGAAGATGTCTCATGTATAGCAATTGTAGCAGCGCTCTTCTTTTCATTGTCATTATCTTCATCACTATCATCATCGGATTGCCATTCTTCACCTATATGAGCTTCACCCTTCTTCTTGCTCTTGTACTTCTTGTCACCTTTCTTGTTGTATCTTGATACTTTTCCTTTGTTAGGACAATCCGTAGCAAAGTGATCGGTGAGACCGCACTCATAGCAAAATCTCTTCTTATATTGCTTGGCTCCACCACTACTCCTTATCTTTTGTTTCTTCTTGATCAAGAACTTTGCATAATTTTTCACCATGAGGGCTTGTTGTTCATCAAGTTCTTCATCACTATCAATATGCTTGTGCTCACAACATCCTTTGTTGCAATGACTTCACCCACTTGCATGAGATGCCACAAGAGCAATGTTTCTCTTTTGGCTAAGTCTTTCTTTGGTCTCATCATCTAGAACTCCATGATGCATAATCTTAGCAATCATCTCTTGTGTTGTCATAGTGGTGTAATTTTCTCTTTCCATTATTATCGAAGCTAGGATGCTATTATTATCTCTATATATTCTACATAGCTTTCTTGTTACAGCTTGTTCATCCCATCTATCACATCCAAGAGCTCCAACTCTATTGACTAAGGTCATGAATCTATCATACATGGCTTTAGTTGTTTCTCCTTCCATTACGGAGAAGTTCTCAATCTTTTCTTGTAGAAGTTCAATGTTTCCTATTCTCACACTCTTGTCACCTTCAAATGATATTCTTAAGGTTTCCCAAATTTGCTTTGCATTCACCATACCATTCACCTTGTTGCTGTCCTCCGGAGTGAGACATTGCAAAATCACAGTGAGTTGTGCTGTTATTTGAACAGCTAGATCCTTCATTGCTTCTTCACTCAAAGTGGCCATTGTTACTCCTCACGCGGTGAAGCATTGATCCGAGGGACCACTACTCTAATACCACTTGAAAGGACCTAAATGGCCTAGAGGGGGTGAATAGGCCTGTTTGAAAATCCTAAAACTCACAAACTCAAAATGCAGAAGTTCAATACCAACCGAAACTTCCGACGGGTTTGGATTGAAAGTTTCTATCTGGACCATAACTTCAGGTGCAAACCGACCAGAACTTCCGGTGCCCTACTGAGCTATGAAATCAGAGTGAAATGAGTTGTGATTTTGATCTTGATTGTTACCACACCCTCCAGATGTTGTTGGTGATGATGTTGAACTCCACGGAACTTGGCACCTCACCAAATTGTAGATTGGCTCCTCCAACCTATGAATTTTGGGGGTAGAGAGGAAGAACACGAAGAACACAAGAACAAGGGTAGTCGATGCTACCCCCATAGTAAGACACACAATTTATACCGAGGTTCGGCAATCTCCACTCAGGAGTTCCTACGTCCTCATTGTTGAGGTGACCACGAAGGTCCGACCACGAAGGTCTCCTCCCTCAAGCAAAGCCTTGAGATATCCATTAAGGATCAGGGGTAATATAAACACTTTGGGGTGCCCTCACAAATAAATCAACACGGGCAACCATGAAGAACGCCTAACCGGCTAGGGTTCCAAGAACCCAAGAGTAACAAATGCAAACCAAACCGGCAAGACGAGGAAGACAAGTGCTCAAGTTGACAATCGATGCTCCCACTCTCAAATCTCATGTCCCTAGCTCAAAACAATCGAGGATTGAAGCTTGGAAGCAAAGAAGGAGAGAGAGTGGACGAGTTTAGCTCACACAGGAGAATTTGGCAAAGCTTGGGTGCAGCGGAATGAATGGGCAATGGCCAGAAATGGGGGTGAGAAAGATTATATACTCGATGCTCAGATGAACTATCGGAACTTCTGGTGGAACCCATCGGAACTTTCGGTCTATTTGAGATCCGACCGTTGGGCTTGAGAAAGTCAACACTCAGATTGGGCCGACCGGAACTTCCGGTGTAACACACCAGAACTTCCGATACTGACCGAAACTACCAGCTGGAGGCCGAAACCAAATACTCACACGCGCACGCTCGCGCGCTGAATGCTGACATGGCTGACCGGAACTTCCGGTCCAGGTGACCGAAACTTCCGGTGGTCACCAGAACTTCCGGTCGGAGGCCGGAACCGATTTCTGGCACGCGGTTGCACACGGGCTTGCTACTACCGGAACTTCCGGTCACTGGACCAGAACATCTGGTGCGCCAGCTAAGAAAGCATTCTAAGTGTGTGTGTGCACGGTGTCTCTCAATCATGTAAAATAGACCAACATGAGCACTTGTACCCTCATCTAGCTAGTCTAATTTGCATCCCTCTTGATAGTGCGGCGTTTCCTATAACTCAATTTTAAATACAAAAGGATAATCCAATTGAGTCGAAGAGCCTTTCATCCATAGAAAATTTAGGGGTGCTTGTATCACCAAATATAATCATTTAAATCTTTCAATGGACTAACACCTTTGAATTCACTTGAATAAACTTGTTAGTCCCTAATTTGATTATCATTAATTATCCAAAACCCACTTCGGAGGCGAATGCACTTACACGCCTCCAGCAAGAAAAGTGGCACCCACAGGGGTCAGCGTCATTGAAACTTGGTAGTGAATGACCATTGCCATTTCCCACCAAGAGCCATGTCGTTACGTCGTGCACTAGCCATGTGGTCCATTGCTAGATCCAACCACAGAAGCCGCCAATTATCAGATTCGGAAAGTTGGGCACCACCGACGAGTTGCCCACTGCGAATGACAAAAATTGCCCACGATTGCCAGGCACAATGGACACTGCTGCCACTGCACGCCCACCGGATTCGTCAGTTGCGCCGGATTTAACCGTCCATTTTAAGAATTCGTGCACTGACAGCAGGAGACCGCACACAGTTGCTGCACTCCACCGCCGTTGCGCAGCCACCGCGCCTCCACGCGCATCTGGCTGACGAGCGCCTTCCCACATGGAGAAGCTCACACAGGTAGGAGAGGGCCTAACCGCCACCATCATAGGGGGTCGGCGGCCCTCCCAGCAGCCTCCTCTGATAGCGGCGAGGGGTGAGAAGGGCTAGCTAGCGCCGGCTAGTGTTTCGCCACCTGCGTCGCCCGTGCGGGGTCAACTTGCGCCGCACGAGAGGAGTCATAAGAACTCTCTTTCCACATATGCTCCCCCTGAGGTGCTCAAAACCCTTAACCACTCTCACTCACATGCATTTCTATGGACTACAAATCAAAGAAAATATGCTGTAGAATTTTATGAAATTTTGTTTTAGATGTAGTATTTTTATGTTTTCGTATTTCTTCTACTTTTCTATTATCTCAATAAATATTTGAATTGGTTTCAACAAACATTTCTATTTGTTGTAGTGGAAAGTAAGTTTGTTGCAATCGTATTTTGAGTCTGTGGATATTCCTCTGCTTGCGTAGGTGCATGCTATCCTTTATTAGTGAACTATTGTCATTGATTACATTGAAAAATAAAAGTAAAAAATTGTAAATGTAAGTAAAAACATAGAAAAGCAAAGAAAGTGAATTGGGCTGTCAATAGCCTAGGCATGCAGCTGGCCTAGCAGCCAGGCAGACCGTCGTGGGCTTGTGGATAGCATGACCATGTTGCACACACCAGAGATGGGCTTGTGGGCTTGTGGCTAGCAACCACATGCTGCAGGCAGACCGTCAAGGCAGTGGCGGAGCCAGGAATTTTGTATAAGAGGGCCGTGTTATCAAAATACAAACAACATAATATGAATCCCAAAACATATATAGAAATTAACCATATCTATACTAAATAATAAAGAAGCAAAATCATCTTATCGTATCTATATCACTAAAAAGAATTAGTGCATGGAAAATTTAATCGACGATGATGAGTTTTTGATTGCTCTGAAGCTTTCATTTATTCTATGTCCTCTTGTTGAGCAGCAAGCCAAGATGTTCAAGTTCAGGCATTAAATTCTCTAGTTTGTAACTCCCACGATAGATCCTAATAATATCCTATCATTTGCTTCAGATAAAATTATCAATCAACTACTAAAGTGAATTATAAATGAACATACCTGATCGATCCCTGTGTTGTATACGATCTGCTGGGTAATTTGCCCATGCGTACAGGTACATCGTAACTCCTACCGCTAACCCCGAGTGCCAGCGTGCTATGGAACCGCCTCCGGCCGTCCAAGATCCTTGATCTATTACGTTCCACTGGCTGCTGCTAGTGCGTAGGTCTACACGCGGTGCCGATGCTCCGAGTGGAAATCGCGGATTGCAAGAAACTACGGCAGACGGATGGGAGATCGGTGAGGGCTGATCACGACGTTTCATTATGGGCCTTTGGCCTTTGGGCTATCTCCATAGAAATGACTCGATGGAATACGGAAGAAAATGACGAGATGGAACATGGAATCGTATATATGGTATAGTGCTCATATGTTTTGCGGCAGACATTAGGGGGGGCCGTGGCCCCTGCTGGCCCCCCTGGCTCCGTCACTGCATCAAGGGCGTTGCGAGTGTCCAAGTTTATCGTGATGCTCATGGATTATTCTTCCTGACCGGAGAGGGGAATCCTTTACTACCTGTGGGGCAGCATATGCTACGACATTGAGATCATGGCATCCTCTTTGATTGAGCTAAAGGCGTAAGTACTCTGACGCTTATTGGATGGGATACCCAGACACACCGCGTTTGATGAAATGATAGATTACAATCACAATCAATTGATCAAGCGACGAGGCCGAATATCGAGCCATGCGAAATGCCGCTGAAGAGTATTGTTGACTTTGCAATCTTATTTAGGAGCTCCACGTCAAGGGTGAAACATACATGGTGAGTACACCAACAACTCTGTGGTCTATCTACCGAGAATTCGGATCACGATCAACCGATAGAGCTAGGAATTAGTTTGCTAACATTATGACAAAGGGCTTGATATATAACACCATTGTACCATGCATAAACCCAAGATAGTCTATATGCACCAAGAATCAATCCTCACACCACGCGGGGGTGTCAGCAACCCGGTCTAAGTTCACACAGATAGATTATCTGGTCACTTTGTAATCGAGTCTAATGACTCTCCACTTTTTGCAATCCTATTTTGAGGAAATCTCAGCATCTAGGCATGGTTATTGCACACGTTCACACCATTGGCCACTAGGGCTTTGGCACCTGTATTTGTACTTGATCATTCTCTAGTTTCCCACCCTTACACAATTAAAGCACCTAAATTAAATATGTGTACACTGTGTCCGACTTATGATATGTCAATGCAATGATTAGAAAACGCAGGACATTTGAATCAAACTTAGGAAGTTGGAGCTAGTGCTACGCCAATTTCCTTTTAGTTACAATACTTTTATATATTTAAGAGATGGGGATGTATGTTCAAACTAAAAGTGAAAGAATGATGCAAAGATGATAAAGATCCCATATGCGCGTGCGCATACACCAGATACTCCATTATTCCTTCTGAGATATGATGGATCTTTTGTCATTATGATTTGAGAGCTAGTAAGTCTCAATTAATACTATAAAATAAATTTCATAATTTGGTATCATAAATATTATTGGTTTTTATTTAAATAAATTTGGTAAAACTATGAACAGTTTTAAGTTAATCGCAACTATAAATCCCTTGATGTGTAGTATTTCAGGACTTACGGATGGCGGGATGAGTAGTTGTTAGATGGGATGCACACGCCAACCAGAGATCAGGTTTTTCCTGATGGCTGGAAACCGATGAGAAAGGACAAAAACCATCGATATATCATATTATTATAAATAAATAAATGATTGGGATGTAGACATATACAGCCATCGTATCAGATCGATACCATGGGTGGATAAATAAATGAATATAGAGGGTGGATGGACGGATGTAGACATTTGCAAAAGAATGAATAAAATATAGTGGATGGACATTTGAAGCTCCCTGTGCCTACACGTACGACAAGGGTCACCAACGCCGCACAAAAGTTAGAACCTTGCTGGACATGAGGCACGCTCTGCATGTCTTTGAACATCCGCTTAATTCTCTGTATTGTATGCATGTACGTCTGTATGTATCGGCCACTGATGGAAAGGATCGGCTTTGAGCCACAGGGTAGAAAAACAAAAGGCAAAGGATATATGTAGCCATGTCCTCGTAGCCCGTGTGGCAGCACAGGGGCCTGGTAACTGATCCAGCCCACGCGGGCGCTGTATCCTTCGTATACTGATTCTCAACCTAAGGTCCAGAGACGAGTCGTGAGAGTCTCTGTTTGGGTTCCTTACATCTCATGTCTGTATATGCGCCCACGCCCCGGTCGATCTCTCGAATCAAATATGAGGCAACCGATTGATGGGATCGGAGCAAGCTAAGGCTCCTCCTGCTTTGTCATGCCTCTATCCTGCAGCACACAAGACGTCGTCGTATATATTCAGCTGAGCTCAGCTGAGCTGAGCTGAGCATCCAATGGAGATAGATATATATATAGATATATATCTCCAGCTAGCTTTGTTAAAGCATATCAAAATTCAAAGCAGGTGGGTAGGCCCAAAGATTGATTCCATGCAAACTTTTACGCTTTTGTGTGTTCCCTATGGCTGCCATTGCCATCGTGGCTGCAATATGTGCGTGCCTATCTGTCGCCACCAGGGGGCTCCGCTACCCAAGCCAAAGGTAGGATTCTGTTTCTGTGTAAACAAACAATGTCTTTATTCACCAGCCAAATGAACCATGCATGCATCTTCTTCCTATTCGAGAGTTTTGTAAAGCCAACACTCATATACTTTCTATAGGACTAATTGGTAGCGACTTTCAACAAGAAATGTACTTGCATAGCTACTAGTGTGCTACTCTCAGTGATCAAAAAATACTACTTGTCACTGCATCACTGCTAGGTCACTAACCACAAGTTTATAATACAACCAAAATCTTAAAATCTCTTAAGCACTGCGCTAGAACACATAATCACTGCTAGGTCACTAACCACAAGTTTATAATAACATGCTTCGACCCAACAGTGGTAGCATATTATCACTGCCGATCTACAAACCGAAAGTGATGAGTCACCCCGTCACTACATAATGATTGTCCTCCGCCAGAAGCAATTCCGATGGTGACGGAGGGTTCTGACATTAATTGCATGTTTAGGTTGAGGACTTCTCCTTGGGTGAATAGGTTACTCCACAAGAAACCCAACTAACTGAGCTCCACGAAGTTCATATGTTGAGATTACTTATGCTTATTAACCAGAGCATATCCACACTACAACTATTGGATGGACCTAGAAGTCGGAGCTAGCAGAAAGGTGGCATCCCTAAGTAGAGTTATATTATGCAGCCAAATGCTTTGGTTTTCTTCACGCACTCTTGTTTAGTTTCTTTATCTAGTCCATAGATCCGGGCAATAACTCCTTGCAGTACTTCTTGGTGCAAACACTACATCCTCTCACAACTAAAGAGCAAGATGGCTAGCTTCACATCGATAGAGAGATACATAGGTGGATAAATAGATATATGTATATAGACAAACAGACAAATAGATACATGAAACGGCAGGACCCGTAGGCCCTGAATTAAACAAAGAAAATGCAACAAGAGAGTTTTACGAGTAATAGCTAAAGAAAAAGAAGCTTTAATATATATTATGTATCTAGATACATAATAAAAGCTACGTGTATGTACGTATAGAAAAACTAGACTGTCAGTCGAGACACATTGTCAATTCTGAACCAATTTAAGCGTCCCTAGCTCACCGGCAGTCCGGCACGATATCTGCCGCCACGGTATACCAGAATCCTGTCCATATCTATTCTGCCGCGGGCACTGGCTGGCTACCAGATTTTGCGATGGACATCTGCTTTTCTGCAGCTTCCCCTGGCCTTTGCTTTTTCAGTGTTTAACTGCCGCGCGCTACCCCATAGAATATTGACTAGCCCTAGCAGCTCGCTGCCAAGCTTTTATTTATTTATTCCTTCCTATTCCAGGCTTCCAGCACCTACACTACACCCTGCCTGCCTCAATCAATCAATATATATATAACTCAATTCAACAAGTCTCCCTCCCCAGTCGCCGATCGATCATCAAATCGATCAATCTTTTTCTCCACAAAGACCTCTCAAGATCGAGCTGCGAGCGCGATCGATCCACATGTCGAGGCCAGTATGCGTTGTGTGCGGTGCGGCAACCTGCTGCCCGCACCTCTTCCACACCGGCGACAACAACGACGACCTCAACAGCCGGACCTGGTTCTCCATCTTTCCTGCGGTTCACCATCATGAGCCCAGCCCTAGCATGGAACAGCGTGTGCAGCAACCGGGATCCCTGCACGAGTTCCAGTTCTTTGGTCATCAGGACGATGATGATCACCAAGAAAGCGTCGCCTGGCTCTTCGACCACCCACCGCCACCTGCGCGCGAGGTCGGGGACGACGACCGGTCCCCAGCTGAGAACCAGCCACATCATCACCGGGCGTTTGACCCGTTTGGGTACCAGCACCGCGGAAACGGGCTCGCCTTTCAGGTGGACGCCAGGCTGGGCCTCGGCAGCGGGGGCTCCGGCCGGCAAGCGGAGACAGCAGCAGCAACCGCCACCATCGTAAGTACTCCTAATACGGAGCATGGAAAGAATATATAATCTCACCAGGACAATCCAGATCAGCTGGGCCCAGTTGGGCTACAATTTTGTTTTTTTACGCAGACGCTCACAACACGCATGCACACTCACCCATATGAATACACGTATGTAAATCTACCCCTATCCCTATGAGCACCTCCGAAAGACTGAGCAGCCGGCTGATCTGGAGATTCCTAAAGTCACCACTGACGTCTCGTTATCGACGAAAACATCACTTACCACTTAATGCATAACACCGATAAATTCTAGAAAAATCCCAAAAAAAGATGCAAGCACCAGGATTTAAACCCTGGTGGGTAGCGTTCCACTGGACCGTCCTACCATTGGCTACAAGCCAATTCCCACTGGACCGTCTCACTGGACCGTCTTACCACAAAAATACAATTTTGTTTATTTGATTTGCCTTCAGTTGCCTCACGTTTTTTTCTGTTCTTGATTGATCACACGATTCGTTCTTTCAGTGCTTGCTGCTTTTTATTTGAAATCCAGCGAGCTCGGCATATGTGGTTGAGAGGGATTTCTTTGTGAAGAAATAGATAACGAAAAGGGTAAGATTAAATGTCATACACTTATTACTTGAATTGACTATAATTCTTATCAGCAAGTCTCTATATGTATATATATGTAGCGACTCAAAAAACTACATAAAGAGACAATAAAAGGGAAAAAAGCTTGGTCTTCTTTTTCCATTTTCTTCCACCACTATATTGGTTTATTTTCCTCTTGAAAATGTATGCTTCTCTCATGAGATAGTTAACTACGTACTAGGACCTCCAGATTTGTATGGTTGAATGAAGTCAACTGTAACAACATACATGCATGTCGGTACGTCTACAGATGTAACTACCTATTTGGATGGATGACCTAGCTTGTCTGATCGTATGATAAAGAAACCAACAAAATTTTCTAAGAAAACAAATATAATATATCTAAAAAAGGTCCATGCATATGTCCAGCTGGTGGCTAAATCTATCCTGAAGGTTTGTCCATGCCAAAGTTCGATGAAATAGGTAAAAAGTTGTCTCATTTTATGTGGATCATTTGCATATTTGCTGTTTGCATTTTGCTACACTTGGCTTTTTTTAGGAAACTAATACGTGATTAATCAATACACTTTGGTCGCATATATATACAGACAACTTAATCACTTGCCTTAAGATCTAATTTTCTACCCCAAACAAAATCGTGCTAGCTACCAAGGCAATATCTGATGTTCATGAGACATGTAGGCCCATTCAACAATCCAGCACAGTGCAGATTCTTATCAAAATAATAAATGACGAAGGAAATGAGTTACTTATTAGTTGGCTGACTCTCCAAATATTGCTTTGATCATGCAAGACACAGAAACTACTATAAAATGCAATAATATATATAGGCTCATGTATATTAATTGCTCAAAACTGATTTAACCACAATATCTTTCTGGTCCATTTATTTTATTCTCCACTGATTTACATTGATGCTTCATGCAGATGTCATTCTGTGGGAGCACATTCACGGACGCCGCAAGCTCGAGGCTCAAGGAGCCAACCCTGACCGATGACAGTCAGCTGCAAATGCCCGTAGATCAGTCAACGGAGAGGGAGGTTAAGTTGATGAGGTACAAGGAGAAGAGGATGAGGAGGTGCTATGAGAAGCAGATAAGATATGCATCCAGGAAAGCCTATGCGCAGGTGAGACCCCGGGTGAAAGGCCGCTTTGCCAAGGTAACTGAAGCCTGCTCCGCCACAGCAGACAACGACAACGTTGGCAACGACCACCTGCTGTGATATGATGCCAGTCGATCAGAACCTGGGCACTGGTTAATTTGACTACATATATCTTAATAATTGATGAATCCATAGTATACATAGATATATATATATACCTAGTAAACAGTACATGTTATGTCTCACAATTACCGACTTCTATAACAACTTTTTGGGATTGCATGCTGTCTGTACTGCTATTTATATGACACTATTAGGCTGTCTTCTGCAAATTTAATGAGGAACTTCTATATATTTGACGAGATGTCCACTATGACAACATTTTTTAGAGTACACAGTACAACGCAGGCGTCCGACATGTATGAACACTCATCCCTAAAAACACATGTACGCAAACCCTACCCCTATTAGCACCTCTGAAGAACTCTATAACAATATTAAAGATTAATTATACTATGTGGCAGGCACAGCACAGTGCGAGCTAGAGGCCATTCAACCTTTGCGTCCAAATATCTCATATACGGAATACATGTTGTACCTCTTGTCTTACAATGTGGTTTAAAGGATTGTTCAGTTTAATCATTGCAGGGTTTCTCCTTTATTCCATGCCAATTCGATATTTAATCCATGCAATAATACATAGAAAAGAGCTAATATCACTACTACTACACTGATGATTTTTGCGATCAGTGTTTCTATTCTTATCAACAATGATTTCATAGACTATCCCTATAAATGTTTTGTAGCTTTCATGTGTGGATGATGTAATAAAATTGCTGCTGAAAAATATACATATTTTCACTTTTTAAGGAATGATTGATACAAAAAAGATCGCCCTATAGAAATCATATACTCCAACCATCCCTGGAAATAGGTGACTTCTAAGCGAAGTTGATTAAGTCTGCTACCCTTTAAGATTATATTTATATAAAAATTTAGAGCTCAACAAGATCTAAAACTTTCTATTAGGTGTGTTCTTTATTTACATCGTTTATTTATGGATCTAAATATACATTTTAAATCCTTAAAATTCAAGATCTAAAATATTCAATTTTCCAAATGATCTCAAATGAAAATGTGTCATATACCATAGTTGTAGTATGCGTTTGTAAAACTTTGCAGTCGAAACATTTTTCTTTGTGATCATTTAGCATCAGCTGAGATATTACAAGCGTTTCGTGAAAATTAATATAAAATAATAACAATTTTACTTAGTCAGTAGGGGAGGCTTGTGCAAGGAAAGAAGTTATGAGTTTGAATCATCAGGGATTCAGAACGTGAAATTTGGGATGAAGCTCAAGAATGAGAAAAACTTCTATTTATTTCATGGTGTAGTTTAATGATTTTTTGTGATTTTTAAAATATATAAGTTAAACCCCAGTAAGAATTGATTATCACTAAACATGATGGTGAGGCATGTAACACCTCTGGTGTTAAGCATGCTTTTGCATTGCATCACAAGAGCATAATCATCCCATTTGCATGATCATGATATCACATGAAATAAGGAGTTTGGATAATTGCTTGTTTTTATTTAAATAATTACCTAAATGTAAGTTATGTGGTCCACATGTGCAAATGAGTGCTAATAGTCTCTAAACATGTTTAGGATGCTTTTTAGATCAATGTTTGTATTTATCTTTTAGCCTAAAAATGATTTGTTTAATTATCGACTTGTTTGACCAATTATATGTTTTGTTTGACCATTTCAAAAATGTTATCTACATTGTTTTTCTTAATACGAACCTTTAATATGGTTGTAGAGCATTTTGTGAGGAATAAAGGTTGTTTAATTGTCATCTCATGAAAATGTCTGGAAAGGGTTCAAAAATGTCAAAAACAGTTTGAAAAGAATTCAAAATTAGCATTTTTCCATTTAATTTTAAAAAGGGTTTTGATCCAAAAATTGTAACTTCAAATCTATGTAGAATCAAGTTTTGACCTCTATATATGAAATGATCTACTCCTCGAGACCTACATTTCATGTATAGAAAGTTTTTCGTGATTCGGCGACTACAGTGCAAATTAGTTTTCTGTTAAAAAAAGGGGGCAGGTCCACCTTTCATCCCCTCTTCTTCTTTTCCCCCGCTTCTCTGCTTCCCGTGCCAGGGCGCTAGCGAGCACACCACAGCCGGCAGCAGCACGGTGCCACAAAGACGCAGGCCTCACCCACGTGTGCACTCGAGCGCGCACGCCCCTGCCGCCATCGCCTGCCCGCTGCTGCACCCTGCCCTATCCAAAGTGGACGGCCACGGTCTGCTGCTTGGGCCGCTACGTGGTGCCCTCGTGACCATGGCTTCTCGCCCAGCCAACCACATTAAGACGCGCAGTGGCCTGTCCGAGCGCCCTCACCCTCCGCATTCACTCCATTTTCCTCACTTCCCTCTCTGCCTCGCCCTTCTCCTTCCTCCCCATCGCAGAGCACCGATGAACAACAAGCTAGCGCCTCCGCCACAGCTCACCACCGCGTCACTTTCTCCTCTGCTCGCCGCCCGACTTCGCAACTACGTGCACCATCTCTTGAGCCCACTATCAACCGCCGTTGTCAATGGTAACGGCCGAATCGGCCCTTTTCCTTCCCGCCGGCCATGGCCACCATGACCGGAGTTTGTGGTTCGCCGTGGCCAAGCTCCCTCTATCCTGTTGTTTTTTCAATTTATGCATGCAGCCGATTGAGGCTCCGGCTCACCGGACCGCTCCTGGCGCCGCCATGCGTGCCTTGTGCCATAGCCGAGCACCACCATCACCATAGCGCGTCACTGCTCCCTTATGGCCCGAGAGCGCACCTAGGGCTTTGCCTCGTGTCCTTCAATCTCACACACGCACTGCTCCGCCTTGCCGTGGCCGTACATGGCCTCGCCGGCGACATGCAGCACCACCCCGACGCCTTTGCCGCCGCCGTGCGCCGTCCTTATGATAGGCTAGCACATCTGGCCTCATATTTTGGTCCACATGTTCTCCTAGATGCCAGGAGCCCGGTCGTGCTCTCGGATTCGGCGGAGATGCCCGCCGCCGCGAGGAGCCGCTGGCCGACCGCCTCCTCTGCTCCGGCCCGTGAGAAGGGAAAAAAGAAAAGGGTGACAACATAATTTTATTACTCTTTCTGGACTTAGATGCAAAAGTGCGTAGACACATAGATTTATAGATCTAGGCTTGACGTAATTTCATACAAGTCCAGGGTTCCTGAAGCAAAGTGGTTTTCTATTTCGTTTTAAAGAAAAAGATTTCCAGATTTCTGTTAAATCTTCTAAAATTCATAACTTGAGAAATAAGGGTCCAATTAGGTTGATTCAATTTTCTATGATTTTATCATGAGAAGATCTATGCATGAAAAATATGAAATGCTATGTTTCTAGAACTTTTCTGTATAGTTTTATTTAAGTTGATTTATTTACATTAAATGCTTGATATCTTTAAAAATGCATAACTAAATCTAGAAATGTCAGAAAAATATGATTCCAGTTTTGTTGCTCTTCTTATGTGATGCATGATACATAAAAATCTTAATTGGCTATGTCATGTGTAAAAGTTTCTCTATCTTTTTATGGTGCTATTATTACTAATGGATTAAGAAATTCATAATTGATTAAATACGTGAGATAAATACTTGATAATTTTTGTATGCTATTTTTATGTCATGTAGTATCTATAAAAAGTGTGAGATCTTTTGTTTGGCCCGATTAAATGTTTGATCTTGTGATTTTTGTGTAGGCAAATTGGCTTATCATTTTGAGCTGAAATTTTTATGGTAGCTTCCAGTAAGCATGTATTAGCTACTATAATTGTAGTAGAATTTTCTAAGTAATCTAGATGTATATCTTAGTTTTAAGTATTTGGATAAATATGTATAATAAGGCTTAATAAGGTTATGCTAGGTCCATCATGATGCTTGTCTATGCTTTCCAAGTGTATGTGATTTGTTTGTATTGATGGTTTAGTTTAGTTTGGAGTTTCACAATAGTTGTGCACTATTAAATGGTCTATGCATGCATGTTCATGAGTAGTTCTCCACCTATGCATAGTTATTTAGGGTTGTATGCATAGTGGTCAACAGATGATGTTGACTACCGTGTAGAAGAGAATGAAATTCTTAGTCATGAGCAAGCATTCATCATCATCATGCATCATCGTCATTCCATGAGCATTCTTCGAATTTATACCTATGCATATGCATCATATAGGATCATAGAAGGAAGCACCAGTAGCGGAACCCGAGAAGTATCAAGAGGGACTCCAGTAGGAGCTGTCCACACAGGGGGTGCCAAGAGATGAGGAGCCAGACGTGGATCTACTCGAAGGTCCTCATCGTCGAACTAATTCATCGAGAGAAAGGCAAGCCCCAGAGCATTTCTCCTACAATTTGCAAATATTCACCTTGCGTCCTTTTATGTTTGATGCATTAAGTTTAGGAGTTGGATGGGAAACCATTGCTGCATATTATACCCTCCTTGCTACTTTGATATATCTATCCTTGACACCTTGATAAGTGCAGGATCGAATCAAATGCTTAGCCTGGCTTAGACCGGTAGATTTGCAGGATATAGGTGGTTACCTGATGTATATTAGCGATGTGATGATAATCCTAGAAATAACCAAGGGAGGTAAATGAATTGACGATCGGATGGAGTGTATTTATGGGGTTTTGGACCATAGTAACTCTGTCAATGTCAATTAAAGAACCCAATGTTGTTGGCCCCCAAGTCACATTGAACGCATGCCCCACATTTAGCTGGAAGGATAAGTCGTTCCGACTGTGAAGCCTAGTAGCTCTGTTTGGGCCGGTGACTGAAATGTAGGCAATAACACCAAAGGAAGAGAGAGTGTTCAGAGGCCCTAGTGGACCGTGGGAAAGAGTGCTCTACCCTGAAGTACCGTGGACAACATGTCTTGTGCGACCTGGCACTGGACAACCTCTGGGTGTAGAATTGTCCATAGCGGTCCCGCGACTTTACCCGAACAGTACCAACGGTGACCTAAGGTGCCTTCGCGTGGCATGTCTGGGTTTGTGCGGGGAATACCCCCTCCGCTGAGTAGGAATCGATTCAAATCGCCATCACTCCTGGATAGTGAGCACTTCACTTGAGCTTCAACCGCGTCTTAACAATAATAAGACCCAATGATGGTTATGTGGATGATGTTGGAAATGCTAGATCTGGAATGGTAACCACTGATGCTAAATGAGGAACTTTATGATTGTTTAGCATAGGTGCTCACCTAGTATAAACAGGTTATATTGATAAGCGGTTGCTAAAAAAATCAAGGGCTCATAGTCATACATCTTTATATATATAACTTGGTAACAGATGCTTTTCTGCAAACAAAGTCAAGCCAGCCCACTTATATAAAGCCTACATACTCCTTGAGATTCACTTTATTTTTGGTTTATGACAGGTAAGTCTAGCTGAGTACATTCTCTTACTCAGAGTTTTATTCCCACTTGTTGCAGATCATAAGACGTTTTTGCTGTGGCAACAAGGTGGACCTGTATCCCACTATGGGAAGAAGTTCGACCTTGGGCAAGGTCATTCTCTATATCTTATCTTAGATGCTTTTGTTGGATTTGACTACGAGCTGGCACTATATTTAAATAAATGTGGAGTGTGTTTGTTTTCAAGTACTTTGCCTTCTGCTGATCTTATTCAAAAAGGTGTTGTAATAATATTTGTAAACTCCGATGTAATTGTGAACTTTATGTAACATGTGGACTGTGGTTACTAAATCATGTACGATCTTGGTTGTAAGTTGATTTGAATTCCTTCGAGATTTCACGAACTACCAGGTTTGTATAGGCTTAGGTACAACTTAAGCTGTCTCGGCAGGTTAATTTGGACTTAAGCTTATATAAATTGGGCGGTACTATTACAAGGCAACCGTTAGGACTCACACTACTCTAGAATAGAGTATCACTGAACCTGACGATGGCCTCTTTGGGTAGTGACAGTCCTTGGCCTCACACTACTTTAGAATAGAGTATTACTAAACCAGATGGTGAGACAATCGTTAGGCCCCACACTACTCTAGAATAAAGTATCATCGAACCCCGACGGTGATAGGAGAGAGAAAAAAAGAGAAAAATATGTGTTCTTTATTCGAACTCATGACCTCAACTTTCATGTTTTCTCGCAAGCAAACCAACCTGGCTACTTGACACATATGATTATATAGCTAATGCTATTTTTAACTACATATTTTGAATCTTATGTTTTATATTTGACACTCAAAACTATCTCCAATGAAAAAGTTTTAAATGTAAAGTTGTAGATGTCATCGAGTACTACAAATTTGATGTTGACTTTGTCATCATTCGACATTATTAATCAAGCCAAATCTAATCTGAGAACTTATATTAAATATTTGATCATACAAAACATATCAAATTAAAAGTTGTCAACAACAAAGCTCTTCAAACCATACAATTCTAATGTAAAGTTTATCTTCATTTGATCTCATGTGAAACAATTATGATTTATTTTCAAAACAGCTATCACTACCGATTGAAGCCATGAATCCAACACTGATAAGTGGAATATTACTACCGGTTAAGCGGATTAAACCGGCAATGATAACACCATGCCAATCACTACCGGTTTAAGCAATGAATCGGCAGTAATAATCAACCTATCATTGCCAGTTGTGCTATATCACTACTAGTTGAAGCCATGAACCAATAGTGATACTCCTGACAGTTCCAAAACAACTAATAATGTATGGCCGGTAGTGATGTCAGGTTTGTACTAGCACCACTAAGCCATCTATCTCTACAAATCTATCTTCGGTACCACCCATCATCACAGAATCAATTCATAGAGGCACTAGCTTTTTAGGATACCAACATCCATTGGGCCCCACTAAGCTAACCACATTTACGAACCTAACTTTAGAGGCAGCTAATATATTACTAGTTAGCCCTAAAAATGGCACCAACACTTTCAACATTGATTTTGCATGTCGATTCAAAGACAAGTGTGGCATGGTGGGGTGAAAACTTTAGGTGAAAACTATTTTCATCATTGGGTCGGCATATGTTTTGGTGATGGAAAACCTTAGTTATCACCACTACATCATTGATTGACCTAATAGTGAACATAATTTCCACACACTTATAAACCAGCAGAAGAAAGAAGTTTCTCTATTGGTTGGAAGGTTGATATATAGGAGTAATGGCTATTCGTGTGCCAATGGTGAAAATTGCTAGGGCTTGCAGTGGACGAACATGCTGTGAAAACTCCGGTTTCCACCACTGGATCCTTCACCTAGTTGGTGGTGATAACGATTTTCACTGCCAATTTGTTTGGCCACTATATTCCACCTGCTATGATCTGGAGGTGAAAACTGCCTAGAACAAAACCAAATTTCCCACCTATTCCTCATCATTCCCTATAATAATTTACCCGCAACTTCTACCCTTCTTTCACCATTCTTGCTTACCAAGTTGATAGTAGAGGCTCTCAATTCTCAAAAGGCTCTTACCTTCAAACAAAATCTCAAAAGGATCACACTACTTTTTTTAAGGTTAGTAACTAGAAAGCACCCTTTAATTTTAATTTGGAGCTTCTTCCTTTGGTTAAATTATGAACGAAAGGCATCTTTCTTCATTTTAGAGTGTTGATCATAGATGCTCCAGAATTTTGAAGGTAACATCCACCCTAACTTACTCTCATGTTAACATGTAGCCTATAATTTTGTTTTTCCGCTTGGTTATATTGTTTCCAATATAATTAGGTAAATGTGATGGACACCATCTTTAGGTTTTTCATTTTAGGTGACATTTTTTTAATAGTTGTTTAAGAGGCTCTTAAATTGTGAAGGTTGCACATCACTTACATTGTTACTCTAAGGTTGGTATCTTGTCACTCCTCATATGAATGACATAGAATCTTAATGAGCATTTTCCATCAAATTGAACAACATATATATAGTACAACTAATGTCATAGATGATATAATATATATTCATAGACGAATCACATATGGATCTACTTGAACCTATGTCCACCCAAGTTCAAGGATGGAACAGATTCATTTTTGAAGGCTACCACATAGATTCATAGTAAATAATATATGGGGTAAGGAATAAATACATTTCCCATGTGTGTTGATTGCAAAATTGAAAGCAAATTTCAAAATGTTAGGCAGATTAATTGCCATCAGCTACATATATGGGTTTCATGAAAAAATTAAGAGGTTTGGAATGAGAATCGGGAATATGGTGAGAACTTACTTAAGTAAGTCTCAAAGGTGTACAATCCATGCACCCGTGTGGGATACCATTAGTGAAACTATTCGCCAAACCATCCATGAAATCAGGAATGAAATCGGTCTTAAAACCATGAATGAAAGTTGATGCTAATGTGGTAGATGCTCTAGAAAGAATGATACATGATGGGGAGCCAAAGTTCCTTAGTGCAAAAAAATTTGAAGAAGCTAGAGAAAATGAGAAAGGATGCAAGAACACTATTGTACTCAGATTCTAGTGTAACCAAAGTTGGAAGCTAACCTTTTGCTACTAGCTGAGTTCAAACAATTAATGGTTCGTTCAACACAGGCTTTGATGATTTATTAAATCTATTGGTGAAGACTCTTCTAAGCTCAACAAATGAGTTATTGAGTGTATATACTGTGCAAAGCAAATGATCTTTTGAATAGGGCTTTTGAAGTACCAAAAAGTCAATGATTGCAAATTGTATCATGGCAATTATAAAGATTCAGTTTTGTACATCAATGATTGCATACCTTAGGTTCATAATCTTGATGAGAGATTCAAATGAATGTTGTAGTAAATTTTTATAAGCTTTCTATATTGGTAATAAACTTCATAAGATTTGGATCAGGATATCTCTAGTTGTGCATGTTTTAGTCAGCAACTGTTCTTCTGTTGTAAAAAAAGTTCAGTTAGATTTTTGGTTTGTTTTGTATATCTTACTTTCTTTAAACTCCAAAAGTTGTAACATTAAAGTTGTATATCATGCTATTTTGTACCATATGTCAAAGTTTTATGTGCTTTACAAATGGTTTATCCCCAGTAAAAATGTGAAGCAAAGTTGCTACTATTGAATAAATTGTTTGATCATTGTTTTTGAGGCAATTAAATGTAGCGATGGTTACCTACAACTTGATAGGTTATTTAATCTACCTACACTTTGTCACAACATTAACTAACTTGACAGTGGGGGGACTCAGATAATGCATCTTAATCATTACTCAAAGAGATTCAGCAAAATCCCTAGATGTGAGAAATATATAAGCCTATTGATTATACATATGTTCCTTTTCTACTAAAAAAATTGTGCCCCTAGCTATGAGTAATATAAGCTTGTTGATTACACATATGTTCCTTTCCTGTTGACAAACTGCTCCCTGCAGCAGTTGAGTTTGATAAGGACAATTATGGAGTGTTTTCGTTGAAGGGAAAATTATTGAATGTGATAGATACATGTTTGCAAAAAAAATGTGTAACAAGGAAATTGATAATATGAGAAGGATTATTGGTCTAGACTACACAAAAGACTATTACGACAAAAAGGATTTGAACTATTACCATATTGACCAATAAGGTCATGATGATGTTTCTCATATTAAAAGATTGCTAATTAACTTCTTTCATGTTTTTACCATCTCTTATAATGATTCTAACCATTTAGATGAATTCATTACTCCACTCGTGAAGGTATGCTAATAGTTAATTTAATTTTATCATTGTTGACTATTTGCATCACCATTTTGTAATTGTCTTTCCATATTAATTATTGTTTGAATGCTTGTCTAGGCTACCTATTATACTGGAATAAGTAAATATTTTAATATTTTTATACAATGCTATGGTATAATCCATGGGAAGAAAGCCACCCAAAGGCATATTCAACTAAATGGTATATCAAGTATTATAATGTGTGATTTCCTTATTTCTCAAATTTTAATGTATCTACATAGTCTTTAATTGAGAAGACTTTTCATATGTACAGGGGCTAAGCATGAGGATATGTGAGGAAGTGAGATAATATTTTAGAGATATTGCCCCAAAATAGAAACATCAAACAAGAGAGAAGGGAGGAGAGTTTAAGAGAGAAGAGCCAGGGAATAATCGACCAAATGAATAAGCTACGGGGCCAGGATCCTCCACCTTCCCCCTCTCCCCTTTATAGGGAAGATGGGAGTGTGGATTTTCATTATTTCTCCCAATGAGGCTTGTATTTTATAAAAGAACTTTAGGAGCTACAAATAGACCCTAAATATAATATTGTAAACCCCCAAGCTATGTAATTCGGCCCTATAATTAAAACACTAATGGGATCCCCTACATGTAACAACCCCCCAATGTGGCCCCTTAGCTATTTGATTTCAATCAAAAGTACAAGACCCAACAGCTTAATACAACTAAGTGTGGCCCAATTAAAACTCAATTTTGACACACAACTCTCATCTATACAAATATATTCTATGGATGACTTTATCTTTATCTAGTTTTTGGTGTCAACCTTGGCTCAAACTTTTGTGCCTTTGCCTTTGGTAGCTTGCTCCTTTTATGGCCTTCAGCCCTTGATACCTTCTTTTTATGGCGAGGTAGGTGAAGCATTCAACGTAGGTGTGGTAGTTGTGGATTCTCACGACAGTCCTCAAGCTTTCACTCACGTGCACAACGCAAAGTTCACTACAAGAGATGTTTTGTGCCATTTGCTTTTGTCATAATGTCTGCAATTTATATCATAACTTAACATTTATCTTTGGGCATATTACTTATCTAATGTGCTCTTCGCTAGTCCCTCTTATATGATGCTTGTGATAAATTATTTTGCATGCTTGAAGTAAACAACGTAGGCATGGTTGATGTCATCACATATGTCATAGATGGAGATCCCCCTCACTCCATTTGATGGTGAAAGCGGTGTTAATTACAGCAAAAGCTAATGGCAAAGTCCCTTGACAAAATGTTGACAAAGGTGTAATGATGTTGTAGTCAAAGACCCTTCCTGAAATGTAGATGAAGATGGTGCTGAAGCTAGTGACAAAATCCCTTGTAGATGAAGATGGTGCCAAAGTCGAACAGTGAGTCACTAAAGTTTTTATAGCAAAATGGAGGGAGGGGGGCGAGAGCGAACGATGCAATTCTAAGAGTGTCCTGATATCCACTTTTATACTATATTGTTTTTCATAAGAGGTCTCTAAGATGGCCTAATTAACCATTGAACTACTTCACTGTATATTTCTATCGACCAAAAGAGAATATCAAGCTTCACAAATTCATAACCAAAGACATATGTTCATATTCAGAGAAGATAACATGGTCAAAAGTTGCTTAGATCTAATTAAAACTATCTTATTTTGGTCAGCAAAAAATAGACAAATTATAACAGAGATATCTAAATATAAGTGATATGACAAAGTTCTTGGTGTCCAAAGAAATATATTGAAGTACTTTACAACTTTTTCCACCGATGCAAAATTTATTAAAGCCTCTAAGAAGCTGAAACACGACAAAAATCAGAAACTACACCTAGGATTTGCATCTCACCTAGGACAATCACAGGAAGCACAATGGCAAACCCTAGTGATCCACACCTTTCTTCCCCTTCTCCATCTCACGGGGTAACAATGGTGGCAAGACCTAGATCCTCGCTTCCTTCTCCTTTCTCTCCTCTCCTTTTTTGGTGGGAGAACAGAGGGAGGCAGAGACTCTTAGGCAGCCTGATCTTGGTTGAGAAAAGAAAAAACACGGCATACAGGAGTAGATTACGCCAACTATCCTTAGGTAGCTCTACATATTTCTTTTTGTTCATAAAAAATACATATTTCTTTTTGTCCTAAAACTAGCGATAGATGTAAATTCAAAATCCAATTAGTTCATATGAGTAATCAAATAGAAAGCAATCGATGAGCTCTACACATTGGGGTCTCCATTCATCCATATGAGCAATAGATCAAAAATTCAAAATGGCATCTCGTTAAAGCTGATCATCCTTTGCTAAATAAATTACTTGATCCATATTAAAAATCCATATTTATGCCATCCATTTTTAGGGTTACACCACCACTCCAAACCTTGCATGTTACTTTTACATGCTCTTCAATTTGGCATCATTTGCAAAAAAATAGTAACTTATTACCTAAGGGATGGGGATGAGTTGGTATATAGAATTTTTTATACCTTAGACTCATATCCTCAGAGTCTAGGACGTTGTTTTAACCAACAGCCAGCAAAAACAATGCATCATAACAAAGCCCCTAGGCATTTTGCATACTACACATAGCCTAAAGAACCTTCAATGTCCTTGTTTATCATGAGGATTAGGTCAAAAAATTTGAAAATGTATACCAGTTTCCAAATTGTGTACCAACTAGCTTTCTAGATGAAGGAATATGAAAACATTTCGGCCTCCCATATTCACGAATGAATAAGTATAATACTATTCACATGACACATAGCACTTATTAGGCCAAAAACTCACCACGATGCGTTACAAAAGGCAAAAAAGACATAAAGTAGGAAAAAGCCTCAAGCCCCTCTATCCATTCCTACTTTTGGCCAACCAAAGTTTTGTGAACTTTGGGCATCAAAATCTCCAATGCATCGACACCCTTTTCTTATTGGTGGTCTCTTTTCCTCTTTAGAAAGTTGTGCTTAATTCATTAAGTCTTCCTAAATTAATCTTGAAGAATGAATTAGGTATGCTCTTTTTAAAAGCAATGTCATTTGGGTATAATCACACTACCCAGCACAAAGCTTAAACATAGCATAACTTGAAACATGTATAATTTGTTTTCTCAGTTTTGACGAGAATCTCACCAACCTAGAATCCATTAAGGGGGCTGTTTGGTTGCCTGCCTAAGTCCTGGCCTGGTTCTAGGGAGCCATGTTGGGCTTGTTTGGTTGCATGTGGAGAGCCTGGGCCTAGCTTGGGGGAGCCAGTCGTACCAGGCTAGATTGGCCCTAAAAGAATGTGGGGAGCTCATTTTTCTGGAGCTAGGATCGGTCCAACACCGCTCTCTCATCTCTCTGGTCCCCTTTCGTCCTCGTGGGCTGCTTGAGCTCAAATACATAATCAATATAATCCAACTTATGCACCTGATTGATGTCTAGGGATCAATTTCTTAATTCGATTAGTCGTGACTGATCTGGAGATCTAAAAGCAATGGACTTGTTAGTCTTGTTCACTTGAATCTCTAAAACGGAATAATCCTACTGCCATATACTTGTTTTTCTAACAAAATAGGTAGGAGACAATACAAGAAATGTTTGATTTTTTGACATATTTAGCATGGCAACATGTCATAATGTCATTATATTGTTCAATTTATGACATTCTATTTTTAGGCATTTCGACTTAGTGACAATAAAAGGTTGTATGCCAAAAAAAACATCATAGCTAATGCAATTTCATCTAGTGACGATCTTTGCTACGATCCATTTTTTGCGTCACAAAGATTAATTTACAAATGCCATCAACCTATGACAGAATTTGTGCATGACAAAATAATTTATTGTTTTTGTGAAACATTGGTTTCCATGTTGGCATGTTCCATAGCCACGTTGTATATATATTTCATGGCCTACATAGTTAATAAATGTGAAGTTTCTATTTTCTATACGCCTAATTACAATGTCAAAAAGCATAAACAAAACATGTAGCCGTTGGTGTCAACTTGTGACCTTATAGTAGGGTGCACCATACCACATTCCAAAATTAGCATTGAAAGGTGGTGGTTGCTAAAAAATCAAAACACCGACGGACAATTGGCCGTTTAAGATTTAGAGTTTGTCATCATAATAAAAATATGCATGTGTTGTTTAATAAAATAATAAATAAAGAAACATCGACTCATTTTTATAATGTGTGTAATTGCTAGTTTCTAAACTCAATTTAATAGATTTGTGGTGTGAAGAGGATATGTAGGAGCTCTTAACCCTCGGCCGAGGCAGACTTTCTAAAGTCAAATTAATCAGATTAAGATGACCTTTATCTAATCACTTCCACTAGTTTGGAACTCTCTTTTTTGCAGAATATGCTAAAAATGTGTAAAAAAGATATCATACAGCATTTCTAGCTCCACTTGAAGAGAATTGAGGAAAACATAATGGCAAAATATGTGAACGATGACTTCCAAGTAATGGAGGTTACTGTACGGCGTTGTTGGCACGCAAGGAACGACGTGGGGCTACAATTGCAGCTATCCCCTATATAACTAAATAGAAATCTCCATTAGCTTATTTTGTTGGCTTCTCAGCCCCGTCACTCAATGTTCCTACGGCCACAAACCATAATAATAACTAGATGATATCCCGCGCATTGCTGTGGAACTTTGTAGTGTTACATATCTATTTGTTCAGTTAATTTAACATAATTTATTATATGATACGTAGAAAAGTCTGAAGGATATATGAAGTTATAAACCTCATATGTAATAAACAACGACAGGGGGCATATTTTGGAGGAATACACAAACTAAATATTTTGGGAATACACAACTAAACATGTACTTTAGACATATGAATGGATTATGTGTAGTAATTAATAATATATTGATTTTTATATAGATACAAAACATAGAACTAAAAGAAGACGCTGCTAGACTACCTTTCAAAACTACAAAAGTACCGGACTAAGTATGAGAAGTGAAAATTGGTAAACTAAAAGATGCAGCAGACAAACAGAGTAGCAAACTCGGATGAGAGAGACTCAAAAATGCCCTCCCCATGAAGCGATGTATAGAACTCATTAGCGATTTACATGCACTCCCTGGCAACCTGGTTCGAGGCCATTATGCCGAACGCCTGGTGGACTCAGTCCATGATGGCCTTCTCTCAAGCATGAACACCCCATAAGGATCTCGTCTGGATAGGCGGCTTGGACACGAACACGATGCTGGTGATGGTGATGATGCCAATAGCGGTCCATGGTGGCCTCCTCGAGCATGAACGCCATGGCGAGGATCTTGTCTAGTATATGGGTGGTTTGGACCCGAACATGGCGTTGGCCATTATGACAGTACCACATTCCAAATCTTGCTCAACTTTACCATTTTGCTATGACCTAACGTGAGAGATAAATGGAAAAAAAATGAACCAAATGTTGTAGAATTTTACAGTAGACTAATGCTTGATGAGAAGATCAGGGACGTTCATGGACTCCTTGAATCAGATAAGAAACACTACTGTATCCTAGAACACATTTTAGCTTTAGTCTTTAGGTGATGCAAGATACATGCAAAGAAACATACCTTAATCTCGGTCCATGTAGTAGTCATCGGATCT